>WBMZ01012192.1:0-79795 GCA_013400975.1 Atrichornis clamosus | reverse complement strand
AAAAAGCTTAAAAAAAATAAAATGTCAAAAAAAGGCAGAACTGAGGGCTACAAGATTGGGTACTTCTGTGATATATTAGAAATACCAGAGTAGGCCTGAGAGAACGTGACCGAGGGCATCTCCAAAATGCACTTGTCAGACACATCTGGTAAAAGAAAAATTATAGTGCAAAATGAAAGTCCTTCAAGCAATGTTGGGTTTTTTTTTTGTCGTTTTTGTTCTTTTTTTCTTTTTTTTTTAAATAGGGAGCATTCATACTTTTTGTTGTTGTTGTTGTTGCTAAAAAAAATCCCCCAAACAAAAATCTAATGTGTAGTAGAGAGCAAGAAAAGTTTCAGAGAACAAGAAAGAAAACAGATCACTTTGCAAAGCAAAAAAAAAAATCTCAGCCTGCATTATTATATTTTCAACTAGATGAGCAGACATGCCAAAATAAGGCCTTGTTTCTAAGAGAAAAGCTGTTACGGTTTATATGCAGTGATTTTAAAACCAGGTACTTAAATTGGTGCAAGAACCTTTCTGTAGAGGTATTTTAATTCATTGAAGCATTTCTTACACTTCAGCTTACCTGCATAGGATGCCAATACAAACTCAATCCAGGCAATCACATATCAGGTGCAGTTACGAAGTGATTTTAGCTAGTCAGGTATTTTAATGTAGGGCAGCTTCCCTGGTAGAGACATGGCCTTGGTAACAAAGTAGTGTTTAAACCAGTGTTTCGATCTACTTCCAGAATCTGACAGGTCTGGGGTTTCAAATACAGAGTGATGGGTAAAACGTATGTTGCAAAACATAAAGGTCAGCCCTTCAGCCATCAGGCCTGCCAGGGACTGCATGTTAGCTTTTCATTTCCCCGAGAGCCCAACAATAAAGGCTAAAATTGCCATGTTTCTGTCCATTCTAGTTCCCTTTTAGTGTGTACATGCGAAGCCCTCGTCCCCCTCCCTTCCCACCTTCCCTCCCAATCCCCAAATTTGCAGCCTATTCATTCACAGTACACAGCAACACTTATTTCCCAGCACTTGAAAACCTTCCTATAGAAGCTGACATGATTCCAAAAATGCAGTGGCAACAGCAAGTGCCCTCCCTAAATGAAAGCAATAGGCACGGTTGGCTACTACAAACTGTAAGTCAGTAGCTCAGTTTGCTCTTCTATGTAGGTATATACAGCATACTGTTGTACATCCACACCCACACAGAGATAGGGTGGAGAACCTGTTTTCTGGCAGTATAAAGGAGTTAGGACCAAAGCACTTAAAAAAAATCATCAAAACTTCCATTTTGAAAATCGCGGAGTTCCAACTTCAATTATTACACCAAAAATGCCATCAACAAGCATTAAGGAAAACTATAAAACCCTCTTTGAAAAATGATGCCTGCGTTTGAAAGTTTCAGGTAGGGAAACTAATTCTTGAGGTGATAAAGGCAGTCCACTCCCCATCTCCACATTTTTATGTATATAATTTATATATACAACAATTAGCACAAGTATGTCTTAAGACCTCTTCTCTAAGGGAGGAGGAAATTCTCAGCTTTATGACACAGATCTTAGTACCTGGTAGGACAGATGCTACAGTCCTTAAAATGCTAAATCTTGCCACTGAAGCCTGTGCAGAGCTGTGAAGGAGAAAGACTGCAGTAGTCATCCCTAAACTATTAATAAAAAAAGAAGCAAGTGTGACAAAAGGAAGAAGAATATCCAAGTTTGATCTGGAAAAGATCATTCATGAAGGTGTAGTTTAAATGCTAATGAAAGACAGGCAAGATTTGTTAATGAGTGGTTGTAATATCCTGGGAGAAAAATACTTCCATTTTTTCAAGACAGAGTTAAATAGTTATTATCAAGCATTGGGCTTTTTCTTGGTATGTAGGGATCTTTACAAGTGCAATTCTATCTGAAATAAGCAAAAAGTACTTTAGGAGTTCTGTGTTAGAGCATTGCCTGGGATATGAAAGCTTAAAAACAGTCTTACTGGATGGAATGACAGAATGTGCCAAGTCCTGAATGAAATCAAGAGTAAAAGCCCTTGATCCACTGAGTGCTGGCCTAGTAACATTAAATTATTTACACATTTTCCTCTTTTTTATTTTTTAAATTTAAAGATTTTGACATACATTAAGAGAAGAGGAGAAAGGGAAACACTCAAGCAAGTTGGATTTCATCAGCTTTGTCAAAAGTACTAATTACCACCTCTTTTGCACACAGATAAATAAAGTTTGTTAAATAGGAGTAGCAACCTTTGTATTTGATACAAACTCCAAATTGTCTAGGGTCAGATAAGAATGAGGGAGAAAGCCTGATTCTGTAGGTAATAGAAAGGTCACAGCTAAGATATACTCAATCACTGCAACAATCATATTGATCAACTCCATTTTAGCTATATACCCCAGTGATTACTTATATTTTTATGCCTGAAGTTGAAACAATTCTGAAAGCAAGGGAGAGGAATCCTCTTGCGTTTGGGTTCTTCTTCTCTGTCTGTGTTTGGTCAGTGTTTCCCACGTATTAAGTGAAAATGTGCTATCCTCCAAAAAATAGCACATCCAAAAAATCTGAGGGAAAAAAGAATTAATGAAAAAAAAAAAGTTCACCTTTGTAGAAATATGTTGGCTTAGATTTCAGGTCCTGGAAACCATTTTTGAGATATCACATGGGTCTTCCAGGCTAGCAAACTTGTTTCTGTAATATCTGGCTGGTCCCTGCAGCTGTGACACATTTCAAGGTACAATATTGCTTCAAACTCGTTTGCTAAGGGGATGGGAGTTTTTTTAAGATTTCCTCCTCTCCAGGTCTCCCTCGTGAAGAAACCTCATAAAGTTTAACAAGAATGAAACTCTCAGAATTTGAGAAAAAACCTACAGACCTGTCCTACAGTCTGTTCCATAAGCACAAGACTGTGAAGAAATAGAACCAGTACACATTTAATCAGTGAGAGCTCTGAAATGAATCATAGAAACACAGAAAAATTAATATTGGAAGGTACTTCTGGAGGTCACCTAATCCAACATTTAATCTTTTGTGTAAAGAAAGATTAGTTAGATCAGACTGCTCAGGGCCTTGTCCAACACATTGAAGAATTTAGAATTTCACTTCAGTTGCCAGTTTAGCCAGGTAATGTAATTGTCTAGACTGAGTACTAGCTACTGAAAAAGAAAACTCAGGCATAATGAAAAATACTCTGGATTCTGCAATCCACTTTTCTGTTAGACCAATCTTTACAAAATACGTGTGATATTTTATGTTGCTCTTTATCTCCTAAGGGGAAAGCCAAACAGACCAGAGATGCACTGAAGTGTTTTTTTAGTGTAAAAAGTGACTAAAAGAAAGCATTATGTGTCTTCATATTTGATACAGTATGAATGAAACAATAAATTTTTTAGTTCAAAGTAAACCACCAATGATCATGTTGAAAAACCAGAATTTTGCTTGCCAAGACTCAAGCTGGCAGTGTAGAAAGTACATTTCTATAAGCATATTTTTATGCACAGGTTCAGGCAATCTGATTAGAAAATTATTTATACTGGTGCTTCCTAAATGATTTTTAATTAGTCAGTTTTCAAAACGGAATCTTATCTTTGAGTACAGGTTGTCTCAACTAGATAAAGGAAAAATCTAGAATAAATAAATTATATCAACACTGTAACATATGAAGCACATCTTGATCTGGAATATCCTCTCTGGTTTTGGTCTCTCCATTACAAGAAAATGACTGAAGCAAGTCTAGCAGAGAGACACCACGAAGCTCAGGTTCTGGAACACATGATGGATGAAGAGAAACTGAGAGACATGATTCAGCCTTAGGAAGAAAAGGGTCAGGGTAGATCTTATTGCTATCTTCAAATACCTAACGAAGACTGTAGAGAAGAAGCCAGACTCTTCTTGGAGGTGTACAGTGGAAGAGGCACTGAAAACACATTTGAACATGGAAAATTCCTACTTGACACACAGATTTTTTTTTTGTTTGTTTTACCATAAGAGTGTTTAAATACTGCAACAGCTTGCACAGAGAAGTTGCAGAATCTCCATTCCTGGGAATATTCAAAACTCAGCTGGATATGGCCCTGAGCAACCAGCTCTAGTTGGAGGTTGGCTCAGATGGCCTCTGGAGGACCCTTTCCACATGCATGATTCTGTGATTGACTGCTCGGCTCCAAAATATTATTTAGCTAATCACAAAATCTCACATTTGTTTTAGTTGCTTCCTCTGTGTGCAGTATTTTGTGAAACCTTCATCTCAATTTGTTTTGATCCTATAGTTCCATAGCCTTGGAAACCACAATCTGACTTTCTTATAATGGGCTTCTGTTTTGCAAATAGCATTCAAGGAAACAGGGTAAAGCTTCTCCTTTCTACAGATGGATAACTCAGTCCTCAACTGTCACCAAATCATATATTTATGAGTATGCTTTCAAGAAGCCTTACACAGAGCCTTTCCTCTTTAGTCTGATTCTACTCATAATATACAGAGAGAGGACAACTGTACAACTTTAGCAAGGAGACACAGGTCCAAAAGGAACTAACTAGGACAGACTACACAAATTTGAAGTGTACAGATTAAAATATCTGCAAAGAAACAAAACCAGTCATTGTAAAAAAACCAATCCTGGAATGTGTCACTAATTACGCCTTTACGAAGTGGAGACTCCTTCTATAAAATACCAAAGTTACGGTTCAAAATTTTAGTAATGACTAAGACACTTCTATATGAGCACCCAAAAACTGAAGTCAAGAGATTGACTGAGTATACCATATATACAGCTGAAAAATATCTCCCTTTTCAAAACATAAGAGATAGTTCCAAAGCTCAAATTTTGGATTCAGAGTTCAAGACCTGCTACAGAGAGAGCCTGAGAAATTTGAGATCTGCCTAAGTCTCTCAACCCCTCTTTGCTCTATATATTTTAGGCTGTTCAAATCCGTGATGTAAATGTCGGCCTGCCTTTAGAACAAAGTAAATAGATATTTCAGCATTTTTTTCCCCTGGGGCCCTTGTTCTGGCATATTTAAATTAGATGTCATCAAGACCATAAACGACAACTGGAAAAAACAGTCTTGCTTGACTTTTTCCAATTTAAAAAGAGTCTGAAATAGTCACTTTTTAATTAAGGTTTGTAGACTACTGATAGTATGTCTAAAGGCAGGTGTGTTCAGAGGATAAAGGAGGATACTTATGCAGGTTCACAGCCAATGAATATTGTAGTGGAGGATTTGCGAGCACACATTTTAGGACACCACAGTAAGGAAATTCTAGGATTCTCTTAGACGTTTCTTAATCTAATGCACTCACTGGATGCTCTACAGTTTCACACAGCTGAGGTTTCAGTTCCCATTAGGTAACTTCCTGAGGGGCAGCACCAATCTCTGCTCTCTGGTGACCAGTGACAGGAGCCAAGGGAATGGGATGGAGCTGTGTCAGGGGAGGTTCAGGCTGGATATTAGGAAAAAGTTCTTTACTCAGAGGGTGGTCGGGCACTGGAACAGGCTCCCCAGGGAAGTAATCACAGCCCCAAGCCTGCCAGAGCTCAAGGAGCATTTGGACAACACTCTCAGGCACATGGTGGGATTCTTGGGGTGTTCTGTGCAGGGCAGGAGTTGGACTTGATGATCCTTGTGGGTCTCTTCCAACTCAGAATACTCTGCAATTCTGTGATCTGGCAGGATGCTCTATATATTCCAACACAAAATGGATTCTAGGGCCCTCAGTTCCAGTGGAACAGCTCGGTGGGAATGGCCATAAAAAGTATGCAAATACAGAAGTAGAGAAATAAGAGATTGTCAGCAAGCAGTGCTCTGCAATTTTTAAAAGTATACATATATATATATATAAGCATATATATATACACATATAGAGTATAGTTAGTTTTAAATCTTTGGAATAAATTCAATTTTTGTTCTCTCTTTCTTTCTGGCTTTCTTTCACTCTCTCTCATGCTCTTATCACATCTTATTACATCATTGTCCCTAAAAGATGGTTAGATTTTGGTCCATATTTTATGCCATATGGGCCAGACATCATATTTCCCCCCTGTCCCTAAAGTGTTCGGTTGACAGTCACAGTGTTTTGTGAAAACTGTGAGGAAAACCAGCATCTTTTGAATAAATTCAATCTCTCACTGGAACCAAAGGTTGCAAAATACTGAGAATTCAAGTGCCAAGGATCTCGGTGACAGCTCTTTAACATCTATTGAGTTTCTTGTTTGCTCTTTCTCCCCCTAAGAGTACAATTTTACCTCCCAAAACATAAATTAAGGGAAATATTTAACAGTCAATGAGTCAAAACAGTCAAAGAAGGGCAGTTGGTTAATACAGTATAAAAGAGCAGCAACCATTTGCGGACCACACGCTATTTTGTTTCATTTCTAGACACATCTTGTAGGGATGGTCCCAGAATATACAAAATATACAACCTAATGACCACCTGCCTTCTTGCATAGGCCGTTTTTATGGTCCTAAATGCAGTCTTTGGAGTCAGGGCCAGTGCCAAATAGTTTCAAATACAAGTTATGGCAATACATTTTTTAGGGTTTTTTTTTCCATTTGTAATGAAGACTTTAATCCACTTTGAGCCAAAGAAATCAAATTATCAATAGGATGGAAGGGTGAGCATGAGACCTCCACTTCTCCTTGATGGTTCACACAGTAGGCCAAAATGGACCTCTAGGTTAGTAATACTTTAGACCAATCGTTTGGAAATGCCTCACTGCTGTATGTAAAATCCAACCCTTCCTTCACCGCTCACACAGTTACATTTTTTCATATAGGAGTAGGCTACAGCATCAACTTGACGAATGGAAAAGGAGGACTGTGATAATTTCCTTAATGGGCTAATGCTGAATGAAGCCATTGTACTTGGAAGAGGTTCTTGATTTCCTACTCAGACACTGGAGTAGGATTTTTGGCTTGGGGCTTTTTTTTTGTGTGTAAGATGCTCAACAAACCTTAGCTTTAAATTAAAACGTCTGCAGGTGCTCTTTACACAAACAAAAGTCTAATGTTTTAAATTGGTTAATAGAAGAACAGCAAGAAAAAGCAACATAATTCACCACTAAATCACCATGGGTTGTGGCTAACATGCTCACATGATGTGGAAGGAATCCTGTAGTCATGCCTGTGTGGCCAGTCCCAGACTGATATCCAGGTGAAGACAAGGAGTTCTGAAGATCACTTGTTTGAGGAGAAAAGAAAAAAAAGGTTTAAGCTTCCAAAAGTTTTTTGTTCAAAAAATAAACAAGAAGTACTAGCTATGGCAATAAGGTGAGGCTTACAGAGATATTAGGTGCTGTTTCTCAGGGGTTTGTCCCTTGGCTACTTAGCCATTGTGGCAGCAGCTTTCAGAGTCCCTAGTGCATATGTTGTGCAATAGCCAAAGAAAAATTAAAATAAAAACAACCAACAAAAATATAATCCTCCGTGAAGTCTACATAAACTCAGGCCAAAAAGAGGATATTTGTGTCACAAGTGTCACTCCACAGTCTACTGCCATTAAGGCCACTGGTATTGACTTAAAAGGATCTCAACAGCTCAGTTCTAGGAAGAAGAACAAAAACCAAGACAGGTCAAAGTGTCTGTGAGAAATCTGATGCACTGAACATTAGGAATTCTCAGACAAAGAACAAAAAACCCAAGAGGTTAATTTTGGCTACCAAACTGGGATTTGGTTTTCTAGGTCATTGTTTTCCCCCCATCTATTTAAAAAGAAAGTTAGTGCTACAAATATGCAACTTCAAGACGACATATTCTTCTACTGAGTTGCATTGAGAAGCAAGTTAGATACGCCCCTCCTACTGCCGTCCACCTGCAGGGAAGCCTCCTCTGTTTTCTTTGATTTCCATTGGCAAAAACAGGAAACAAATCCAAGAGGGATGAAGCACTGTAAGCAATTGTTCTTTTTCACTGACTTCACCTCTATACCATTTCCTCGCCTGCATCTTCTCCCATCCAGCTGGGGCAAGGCATAAAAGAACCGCTGTACGTACTGAAGTATAACTGGGTGCATGACAGTGTGAGCATGTGGTCCCTGTACAGAGGATTACACGGGATCAAGTTCTCTTCTCCTGTAAGGTAGCACGTTGTAACTTGAGTTCCACTTTCATCTCACAACACTTAGCCCAGATGACATCCATGCCAAGCTGACTGATATTTAGATGTGTCTCTTCATGTGGAGGGCAAGGTGATCCGACCTGGAGAAACACCTGCAACATAAGGCAAGTAGGAAATCAAACAAATATAGGATTTTGGAAAACTGGGTTTCTGCTCCTTCCTCATTCTGTACAGAAGAAAATATATATCCAAGTTTAGAGACATTCCTTGGATTATCCATGAACAGCCACCAAACCCTGTGTGATTGACCTCTGTGACAGATAGACAACTATCCTGGCTCTTGGGCAGCTAAAGAGACTACTTTTACTCCTTTCTCTGTTCCTCTCCCTCCCACCTCTTTCACTGAGTCAAACATCAGGGAAGAGTGTTCCTCTATGCACCCATAGTATAAAATCAAATATTTAGTGTGTCTGTGTTTGCATATAAAGAAAAATAAATAAAGTGAATCAGTTTTATTCAAGTACTCAGCAATATAGTTTCTAAAAATACCAGCCTTCTCAAGTGCCCAGTACTTGCAACAAGCACCGAAGTATGATGCTAATTTTGAGAGCTGAATTCTCATTTCTGACTTCAGACTGGAAAGAAAACTGGTTCAGAGTTTGGACACTACCAATCCATCAGGCTATGTGTCTCTCCTTTCCTCTCTGCTAGGAAGCTGGGTAGTAATATGTGGATTCTGATGAACATTATCTCCCTGAAGGATGTGGATAGAAGATATTATGCCTATTTTGTAGGAGTGACAATTGAGAGACAGAGAAGGCAAGGAAATTGTAAATCACACAGGTGTGGTAAAACCAGCGGTGGGGGAGAAAGCAAGTCAGGACTTGAGCTTTCAACTTCTGTTCTTTATCCACAAAGCCATTTTTTTCCATCTCATAAGAAAACATAATGTTTTGTCATGCTGAACATGTAGCTGGATCCTGATGAGATGGACTTTGAGTGGAAACCCTAGAGAACTAGTTGAGTTTTAGGGCAGGTCTAAACACGTAGCTAATGGAGACTAAGATTGAGCATGAATTTGAAATGAAGCATCTATCCTTTCTTAACTCCCTCACTAAAGGTTTATGACTGCCTTCTTCTGGAATTACTTAATCCACTTGAGAAGTGGGTTAAAATACTCAGAATAAAACACACTCACTCCAGGAGAAGAGCAACTCCACAAAGAGTTAATCAGAAAAGAATATTCTAGAAGAGCTGCCTTGTAGTAGACAAGTTGCAGGGCACTCACAACAGCAGGAACAGTAGCCCAAATTCAGGCACTTCACAGAACCAAGATATTTTCAGAGTGATCAGGGGAATAAAATCTCAGGAGGACAAGTGCTTTTCTTAGATGTCATTCAATATATGCTTTATTCTATCAAGACTATCAGTAAGCAAAAATACTTTTTTGGCTCCATACCCATTAGATATGAGATTGAAAGTACCAATCCATTTCTCACCCACCATCACAGTATCATGTAAGATATGTATGGCACAGGACAAGCAGGCAGTGGTTCTGGCTGCCTACCCCACAGCCCTAACATGGAGCCTGTCTGTCACAGTGGCAGGACTCAGACACACTCAGAAATGAAACTTCTACTAGGAACTTCAGTTGAGCACTAAGAAACAGGAGGTTTTCAAGTTTCCTGCTAATCTTGGCTTGCTTTCTTTCCACCTTAAGCCACAAGACACTGTCTTATTTATTTTAAAAACATCTACTACAAATATCACACCAATCTCCACATACCTGTGGCTTTTAAGTAAACTGATTTTGTAGGCTCCAAGAGCACTAGGAAAAGCTACTTACAGAATAGACTTGCCTGGCATGTCTTTTCAGCACTCCACAGAATTAAAGAGCCACCAATAATGGTCTGAAGAATATCCAAATGGCTTCTTGTGAGAATCAAGATAGCTCATACATGGGCACTGAGTGTTCTTCAAATAAAGCAGTAGTTGAGTATTTTGTACTTTACAGAAAGAAGAAGCAAAAGAACAAATTGAACAACCCAGGAAAAAAAGCCAATACTGAGACAAAAAAAGGACACTCAATCTAAAGGCAAATACCCAGAGGAAAAACACCCTAAGCAGAAAAAGGCAGAGAAAGGGAAGAACTATAAAAATGGAACTATTTTAAATAGTTAGAGGACCTTTTCTGTCCTGCTGAAGTATTCTGCTGCACATGTAATCTATCCACATCTACACACAGAGTTGAGTGATCAAGAGGTACATTTTTTAGGCAAAGAAACTTTGCAACAAGGCAACTTTCACAAGGTAAGTCATATACTCATCTTCTGTGAATGAGCATAGCTCTGCTCATGCCAGCTCTTCGCTACTTGCAGGGCTTACAAGGGAGGCAATACCTTCAGAATGGCAAAATTAAAGACTTCAAAGTAGGATGCAGGCTGCATTCCTCCAAGGTCCTACACGAAGCACAGCAAGACAGACATGAATCTGACAATGGACACTGGGCTTTCAACACAGCAGGCTCTGCACAGCTAGAATTTTCTAGCCCTAGGGTGTTAAAATACACCCTTGGACCAACATCTCTCTCATCAGTCTAAACTGAGAAAGCAGCATGCTCTGGCTAAAAGGGCTGCCAAAACAAAACAACAGCTTGAGTGGCTGCCAAAAAGACATGCACCAGCTGGCACTTCAGTCTAGGACTAGTCATAAGACCACAACCCAAGCACAGCTTTTCTTCTCCAATTGTTTCTTTTATAGATGCAACCCAGGAAAGTGTATGCTGAGTCACACCATAGCTAGATCTGTTAAAAATATAGATTCAATACATTGTTTCACATCAATAACCACCGTATTAGTATCTATAATATTTTTATAGCTAATAAAATGGTGCCACATTTGCTAGTTTATAGCTAACAAAATGGTACAATACTAATTCTTCATATTCTCCTGCTGACTAATTTGGTTAGTTCTATCTCTTGGTAAGGTTGGTGGATCTGGATATTTATTTTCAATGGTAAAACATTCCCCAGAAAATTTTTGCAGCTAAATCACACTGTCAAAAAGCCTACTGATTACTGGACACTTTTTTTTTTCTTCTGGGACTAGAGGCAGCAGTGGAAGAGGCTCCACAGGATAAGATGTCAAGGGAAACTACTCTCTTGAAAAATTAAGAAACAGGAGCTTGCTGGTCTCTAGTCCTGCACATCACACAAGACCTTGCTCTGCACCTCTGGCTCTACACCTCTTTCAGTTCCAGACCAGCTCAGCACATCATACGTGGGCCCATCACAGCCTTCTCCATCATCCCTCCCCCAGTCTAGCTCTTCCTAGAAAGGACAGTTTATGCTAGAATAAGACACTCTAATTATAAAAGTCATACAGTGATGTGTGATACATAAATTTCCTGCTCCCAAACATGATTCCTCCCTTTCTATTTCGTGTTATTGCTCTATCTCCTTAGCAACACAATTCTGCTTGGCACGGAAGCTTCTGAAGGAGAAAGAGGGAAGAGAAATACAATGAGAGAGAATGTATTGCTCAGACATCTTTCTTACCAGCTGGGGATTTTCCACTGTGGGGTATGTTCACTCCAGCTAAGTGCACTCTTAGCTGGCTATCAGCAAGGAAACCACGTGCACACGTGCGCACGCATGCAGAGAGGAATATACACCCCGACAGTCTGGCACTAAGCTGCTGTCTCCTAAACACATATTTAGGCACAGAACAAGCAAGTGCCACTACCCTGTCAAACTCTTCCCCTTGAAGTGCTGAGGGGCTTGCACTGTGTGAGGAACAACCCTAGCCTGTGTTTCTGAAGAGCAAAATTCCTGAGGAATGCTAATAACCAGCATAACCGTGATGTCTGGAAGGCACTAAGGACTTTCCTGTGGTGCTTTCCACACCACTGTAGCTGATTCTCCTTTCTCTCCTGCTGCCACCAAGCCACACACCATTTGCAGTACATATGATGTTACTCAAACCAGTGGTAGTTTGCCAGCTATGACTAACAGTGTCATCTGTGGGTTGCATGGTGTTGGGATAGGGCTGGGACAGCAGGAGAAGGGAATCACATCATCTTATCTCTTTTGTTATAAAATTGGCTTGTACACAGAGGACACTAATACCCCTTTAACACTGGCCAGAAGGTGAGCAATACAAGCAAATCTAAAAACAGCATTGGAAGGGAACTGCAGCCAGACTATGTGAACAACACTCCTCTCTGCTATTTGAATCACCCCTTCCATGCTCTGATTGCCAAGATACAGCCTTCAGCTCTGAACAACAGGCATAGGTTTTGTGCTACATCAGCTCCAACAAGCTCCTTAAAATGTAACAAGCCAGCATGTCTGAGAGAGTGGCCACAACTCCTGTCAATAATGGTGGGTACAATACAGGCTAGCAGTTCTCACAGAGAGAAACTGTTCTCCAGCTGGAACCCTGGCTCAGGAAGACACATTTTTAGAAGTCTGCCTAAATAGCTAAAGGCAGTTTTAGGCTCATGTTTCAGTGCTCGCTTGAGGTGATGTCTGCAATAGGTGGTAGCAGAGAGACCTGTGAATGAGAAAAGAACAAAAAATAGTAGTATGGCAGAGTGGGGCAAGAGAAGAACAGGCACAGTCACTACAAGCTTGCAACAATTAACTGGGGGAGTAAGGACAAATCTGCCTCCTATCACCACACATAGATGGTATGGGCATAGAATTTAACGGCACACAATTCCCAGCACTCTTAACTTTATTAATTATGTTTTTCCTTCATCTACAGATTCAGCAGAAGAGCGGAAAATGCATTAGATGATTACAGGAATATATCTCTTGACTGCAGTGACTGAGTTTGCTGCCAAAGAGAAAAGCTAGGTAGGAAGGGATAATATGTTGAGGGAGAATAATGAACACTTAACAAAGAGCTGAAAGAGACTGAGAAGTTGAAAATACTGGCTGTATTTCTTCAGATCTCTGCTAAAAATATTGTTTGTCCTGACACAGAAACCTTGGGGCTGTGTGTATTTGAGTGTGTGTTTGTGGGGCCACTCAAAGGAAAGAAAAGAGAAAGGCAATGACTTACATTTAAAACAGAGAACATAATTGTTCTCATTCACAGAGGTGCTTAAACAAAAACAGAACTGCAGAGGTCCCCACTTGTCTTATCCTGTCCCTCATTCTGAGCAAACAAAAGATAATCCAGGGATAAAACAAAAGATAATCCAAGAGGAAGCCCCCCGTGGGGGAAGGGGGATGGGAAGAGGGGAGACAAGGGCAGAAGAGCACTTAAGGAGATGAAGCTCTTGGAAAGGCAGGATGTGCAAATGATCAAATTTCCTTCCCATAAAAGGATGGGGTCCCTTGTTTATGTTCCACACATCCTCTCTCCACGCATATTCTCTGTTGGTCTGGTGTACCCAGAGGCTTCCTAGAGCCTTTTATTGTATTACAAAACGTTTCCTTATCACAGTCGAGAACCTTAGTGCTGCATTAAAAAGATGGGTAATTTTCTTAAGCCTCTTTAAAAAATATATATAAATAGGATTAGCTGGATAACATGTTCAGATGCAAGCACATTATTTGATTACTCAATAGTGGATCCAGGTTTCACCCAGGGCACTGCCAATCTTCAACTGGGGGGGTGAGTGGGGGAGAAGTGCTCATTGTTCGATCCTGTCAGTGCTGTCAAGAGTCATTACAGGGGTAATTGCTTTTGCTCCACCCTGATTTCTTATCAATTGGGATTGGGAATGTGGAGAAGGGTGTTCTTTTGGTTTTGTTTCTAAATTCAAAGAACCCAGCTTTCAAAAATACTCAGCACTAAGCAAGGATGACCAGATTTTTCAGCGAAGCTTAGTGTTTATTGAGGCAGCTGAAGCAGCGAGGACTGTTAACAACGACTAGCAGCAAGCGGCTGCAAGGGTGGCTCTCACGGAGAGCTGCTGGGTGCTCTGCTTGCACCTCATTTCTGAGTGCCCAGAGGACTGCTGCGGGAACCTCGGCTCTGGGCACCTGTCAGGTTTTCAAATCTGGGCCCTCCCGGAATGAAGGTGCAGAGTATTTCCCACTTCAAACAGATGTCAAGGGTGAGAGTTAAAACCGTAGGAAAAGATTCACTAATTAGCAGGGAATGTGCAGAGATCACTGATCTTACACAAAACAACCCCATGAACTTGAACTATAAGATGGGTCTAAATCACTCTTGGGCTTTTGAAAATTGTGCCCTTTGTTGTCTTTTATTTACTCTCCCCTGCTACAACCAGGGAGCATAGAGCCCTGGACTCAGTGGTAAGAAAGACAATGATCATACAGAAATTAAGCGCTTTCTTCCTGGAGGTTTCCCTATAGGTTTGGGGCCCTTGTGGCACAAAAGCCCCACATGCTCCCCATCCCTCCTACCATACACCCATGCTTTTGTGAGGCCCACCCTGTGGGTAGCCACCAGTGGTACTTTGGGTAGCCCTTGAAGCAGAGCAAATAGAGGGAGCTCTGCCTTTGTGAGCACAGCAGGCTTACAGGATCAGGAGATGGAAAGCTGTGGAGATGCTTTGTTGAGGGGTCCATCACTGAAATGGTCTAAGGCTCTCTGGATATCTTCTCTGCTTTAAGAGTATTAACACGAGCTGCCCTATGAACTGAATCCTGTGCCCACAACAGACATCAGCAGGGTTCAGTCAGACCTACACCTGGTCCCACATTTTCCTCTGTGCTGTGGGATGGAAACAGCTTAGACTGCTTAGGAAGTATTCCCCATCTGCCAGACTGCCTGGCCACCGAGGGAGAGAGGACAGCGGCAGAGCAGAGGGTCTCTCCACGGTCCAGGGATCAAGGCAGTGGGACAGAAGGGGCCTCTCTCCTGGGAGCCAGGTCTCTAGTCTCAGGGAGGTGGTGGCTCCAGGCCAGTCACAAAAGTCCATGTTTCTTGAACACCACATTAGGAGGCTGCATTACCTGTCACAATGGTTGCATTTAAAGGGCTTTGCACCCGTGTGCTTTCTGTAATGCCTCGTGAGCTCGTCGCTCCGTGCAAAACGCCACTCGCACCCTTCCCACGAGCACTTGTAAGGCTTCTCACCTGCAGAGGGGAGGAGAGAACAGTCAGCGTGGCAGCAGCATTACTGAGCACTCAACTTGAAAGCCCTGTGTCCTCCCACCTTGCCTCTAACCCGTTCGAGCATGTTAGGCCATCACATAATTCATGGTCAGTGTGGGATCGGAATAATTTACGGTTTATGATGTATTGTACTGAGGATAGTTCTAGCCCAAATTTTACCACCTCTAAAATTCTTGCACAACCTTATTTCCCTTTCCTAACAAAACAAGTCAATTGCCCTTTGAAGAAGCCCTAAGAAAGTCCCCAAATGCCTATGCAGCTGTGTGGCTGAAGCTTGATTTTCAAGCAGCTTTTCAACTCACTCTAATCTTGCCAGATGAATTACTGTGGTACCTGAGTGACTGTACTAACACCTGAACACTGCGCAGGTGTTCACCACTCCAGAGTGACCACCGCTACTGCATTGCATGCTTCACCCCGATTTTATTTACCCTTCACATGGCCGGACCCACATCTGTTCCCCTCAAGCATTCATGCCTGCTGCCCCCAAGGACTGCACCTTTTTTACTTGCTTCTGACAACAAAATCTGTCCCTTGGTTCAAGAAATTATGTGTCAGGGCATTGAGTGTGAGAGCATACAATTTTACATCTTTTAATTAGCTGGTCTCTCAGGCTTCTTGCACTACACCTTTATCAGCTGTTATTCTTCCGCAAAATACCATTTATAACAATACCATTGAAGGCAGTGAAACAGTGCAGTGGTGAGACAGAAGAGATTCTAGTCTGCCGGTAGGAGTTGGACTCAATGATCCTTGTGGGCCCCTTCCAACTCAGGATATTCTAAAATTCTATGTTCACATCTAACTATCTTCTAATGCAAATCAGTCCCTGCAGATCAAAGTCTGCCATGGTGTAACACCCGTAGAGTCATTAACACCTTCTGATGAAGAATTCCAAGGTCTTATGACTTCATTTTTCTTAATCAGTGCACATGCATTGGTGTGCATTCAAATTCGTTCTCCCCTCCTAGAACAAAAGCTCCCATGCATCTCCTCCTAGATAAACTCCACGTCACTCTTCCCCATGAAGTCAGTTGAGATAAAATACAGACAAGAAATCACTTTCACTACCAAGCTTCTAGCGGATTATGACTTACTTATTTGTTCTTAAAATTGTTAAGAAGGTGATCTTAAACCCACCACGGACCATACCGAGGTTGCAGTCAGTATGACCCCTCTAGGCCAGTCACACAAAACAATCATTTGACCACAGCAGACAGTGCAGAAACACAGACTGCTATATTTAGTGTCTCTTTTCAGCAAGTAACGGAGTGAGATCTGATTATGGGAGACCTATATATATCATGGTGATGAACTGAAGAGGCCGAAAGAGCAAGAAAAGTGAAAAGGGAAAGAGAACTGCAGCAAAATACATGAAAAAAATGCCATTCTCTGGTGAGTGAGTTTCTGCAGACTTCTTTTTGCATAGGCAGTTTTGCTGCCCAGTGGTCATCTGCTCCAAACAGAACACAGAATAGGCTGAGACCTTAACTGCAGTTGAGCCATTTTACTGGCCTCTGAGAAGTTTCTTTGTCTCAGTAGTTCAATTAAAATATTAGTATGAAGCAGTGAAGAGGGGGTAGCAGCTGGCAAGACTACACCAAAATATTCATTTATCCCATAGACCCTGAATGAAGAAAGGCCAGCCTGGACGTCCCTGTTGTGAGTCACAGTCCCCCATGGGAAAATGCCCAACAGGACAATGGACTGAGTCAACAATAACACTATCCCACTTAGAATGTGCCTGCCTGATCATCAGACTTGCCTCCTGTTCTTTTATTCTTTGAATAGGATTTCTTCAGGAAAATAAAAAGTTAGAAACCTCTTGTTAGTGAGCCAAGGGCTGGTATCTTGTTTCTGGGCTGGTCACCTGTAACTCAAACACTGTCACCAGTGCTGGCCCTGAGCACAGGAGCTGCACTCTCCCCAGTAGCCCTTGACAGCCTACCTGGCGTTCTGCATCTGCTCCCCTCAGAGGAAAGCGATTTCCCAGGCTTGGTCCTGTGCCTATGATGGCGCACCAGTTTTGTCTGAACAGTTCACTCATTACTTTTAAAAGTTGTCAGTAAACAAGCCTCGATGATAATGCAGTTCCTTGGTTCTCTGACGCTCTCTAGTGCCTACCTTAGAGTGGAGACAGCAAGGCAGGGAAACTGCCTTGCAGCATGGTTGCTACACATGCTGCAAAGCAAATGCAGAAGATGACTGCTCAGCCAAATCTGGCAGGAACAGCCAGTCTGAAGAATACGGTCATCAACAGAGCAGAAGGGTGAAGGAAAAACATCCCGAGCTTTCTGTGAAACTATATAGGCTATTAGGACTGAAGTGGAGTTTGACTTGTTAACATTTGTCAAGAGCTTTGAAAACATAGAGTGCTATATATAGGTTACGAGAGAAAGAAACGCCGAGTACGATTACTGGTGAACCCACGGAATGCCACGTATCTCTGTTACTTGCTGCAGGAGCTCCTCTCTCAGGTGTTCCAGCTCTGGCCTTGCACAGCCCTGAGCTGAGTTTTGTTTTCAGATGCTTTTCTTCTGTAACCCAAACCCTGTTCTGCAAAATGTCAGACAGTACCTCTTAGTGCTCCAGACTGCATCCTGGCATACCTTGCTCCAAGTGGCACAAGTTAAATGCAAAGGAGCATGGTGACCTTTAAAGCCATGTCAGACAGCTCCTTGACCCAGAGACCTCAAAGAGGTTAGATTTCCTGCCCTCCTGCAGCTACTCAAAAACACAAGAGGGAAGGAGGAGAGAGACCTGCCTGTCTCTGCATGTAAAGACTAAGAACAAAGTGCTCCTTTAATGGCTGCTTTCACCTTACACAAAGACGAAATGGAAATGTACCTTGCCAAGGTGCACATATGTAGGAAGCACGGGAATGAAGAAGTGGGGAGGGTCCTCCATTACTAGCAATAGCAGGGAAAAGAAATGGGAAGGATCCTTTCCATGTGCTAGGCTGTTCTTCTGTTTTTACAGAGGACTAGTGAGAATAAAAGGATAGATGGCGAAATCTTTCTCTGCTGAAGGCAATGGCAAAACTCCTACTCATTGCTACAGGGCCAGGATCTCCCACTTATAAGAAATTAATTATGAGCGTCAAAAACCAATTAAAAATAGGAACATCATGGAGCTGTGCCACACTGACTTTTTTTCTGATTCCTCAAATTAATAACCACACTTAAAACTCGTGCCTGCAAGCCACTCCCAGGAAGGAGGCCCTACTCCTTAAGGTGCCTTTACTAAACACAAGGATATGTGCAGTCCTTACACAAATCCATAAATCCACATTTTTACAAGCGCACTCAATGGAGGAGCCAGTGCTCCTCCCAAAAGAAGCTGATACCTAGATATGCAGCTGTTAAATACTCAGCTCTTTAAGTTCAGAACTTACTCCACACCATGGGGGCGGTTCAGATTCCACACATCCACAAACGCACCTGGAAAGGGCAGGCAGCCAGCAGTGTAGACATATTCAAGCAGTGAATTATGCAATTTTCCTAGATGAGCACTAGTGTTAAAAAAATGTATCATTTGCTTATGGAAAATCTATAACCAAACAAGAACACTGGATTTCAGCTTTTTCTAGTTCTTCCCCTGGGAGGTGGAGACACTGCCTAGTGATTTCAAGCTGACTGACTTCTAGTTTCCATGGGCAGCATGTGCCATCAGAGAGCAGTGCAGCACAGTGAAGGCAAGTGCAGAGCGAAACAGTGGGCACGCAGGACCCAACCTCCACACCATATGCAGTTGAAGGGTGTTATTTCTGGCTGGCCACAGCCTGACCCTGTGGCCTGAGCCCAGCCGTAGGTGAAGTGTGTCAGCTGTGCACTTGCAGAGCATCTCCTGGGACAGGCCATACAAAACTACATCCGTGCTCTGGCCAGGCTGAACCAAAACACAGTGAATGGGGCAACCAAAGCCTCATCCCAAAAGAGGTGACTTGATCACCAGTAAACACTCACATCAGAAACATCCTGAGTTGCCTGGTGAGGATCCCAGAGAAGCAGTCTGCACACGCCTGCTAGCACACACAGCCATGTGCTGAAACCTACTGGTCTAGAAGGGCAGTATCACCAAAATAGCTGGTGCTACAGAAAGGCTATTAGCACTTCAGATATACTTTAGGGTTTCAGTCCATCATGACTGCATACTTCTGTGAAGCAGCCTCTGTTCGTTGTGCCTGTGTCCTGTGGTCCATACCCATTTTAGTCTTTTCATGTTCCTGGAGCACATTTTATATGCTGAGACCAGGACGCTTTCTGTTCCACTTCTGTTTATGGCACCTCACGCAACCGAGCTCTTCTAAAAGTACCCCCAAAGCACACTCCAGTACAGTCTGGCCCTCCATCCTCTATTTCATCCAGGCTGGTCCAATCTGGTAACTGAAGGACAAAGACCTTTGAAAATGTATGGGAAACATGCAACAGTGAAGCTAGAATTATGAGAAAAACATAATAAAACATTATAACAAAAAGTCCATCAGACCTTGGCAGCCCTGAAATCGGAATACTATTCCTTTTGTGACTAAGATGAATGCAAGACTAAATATTAGGCATCTAGTTACAAAAATAAGCCAAAAATTTATCTTTTGTAAGTATGAAAAGCCAAGCACACAATTCCATTTACACTACTGTGGTAAACACACACAAGGCTTCTAGCAAAACATGACTGATAAGAGCTGGGCTGGTTCTGTAATGACCACCACATTGGTCCTTGGGACTACTCCCTCCATTTTCCAGCCTCGGGCAGTCTTGATGAATTTCATCTCATGCAGCTTTAGATATTGAAAGCCATCATCTGAAATTGCCACTTATGGTTCTTTTTCAAGTTATTGGGGAGGAAAAGGCATGGGTGGACTGTGACATATCAGATCCAGGCAGACTGGAATCAGAGGTGAATCCCTCTCCTTTGATGGTGCAGGGGGCCAGGCAAGCAGCTCAGCTGCAGGTACCTGCATCTCTGCTCTCCAGGCACAAAACAGAGAACATCAGGTCTTTGCTCCAACACATACTTAAATTGTAAATCCTGTACAAGCCTTGGCAATAAATACTTCCTCACAGTACACAGCAATGGGGGTGTTGTCTCTTCTCAAGATCCAGAGACCCCTGTCCTTGCCATCTACATCCTGCAGGCACACTCTAGGTTCCAGACATACTTCTCTTGTCCAAGGAGTAAGGCAGTGTTTGCTAAGACATCTCACAGAGGCTGTTTCAACAGTGAGTGATTAGTAGAAACACTAGGTTACAGGACACAGAGGTACCTAACCGAGATCAGCTGAGGACATGATCACAAAACTACAGCACATAATAAGCATATTATACTTCTTATAGCTGCATTATTTATTGCCAATCCCAAGGGTTAAAAAGCCATGAGTCCACTCTTCAACAGAAATAATGAGATTTGAAAGAAGAAAACAATAATATTCAGAGATCATTTGCCTTCTGCTTTGTAGATAACCTACAGCCATGATTTTAAACTTCTCTTTGCAGCCCTGCAGGTTAGAAGCTTTTCATATGAAATACAAAGGAAGAAATTTGCTCTTTATTCCCTGAATTTCAGCAGTAGGGACTTTAAGAAGAAAACTCTCCAGATTTTGGGATATGCATGATAAGATCACAGAGTTCCAATGCTAAGGGGTGAAACCCTGGCTCCATCCAAGCCATTGGAAAAATGTTCATTAAGACTGAAGTTTCACCCTGTATCTTTACAGAATTAAAAGTAAATGAAGATATTATGATTAACCATCCATATCTATTTCCTTACCCCTCCCCTGCAGTCTACTTCAGGGCACTCAGTCAAACAATCATGTAGTTTAAGCCCCCAGTCCTGCAGTGAACTTTAGAGGAGAATTACAGTCAAAATCCTTGCTGATACTTCTTTGTGCCAAAATGTGGTAGTGTCATGGGACTCCTTTTGTCAGTATGACTGATTTAGACAAAAATGCTTGAAGAAACTGAGGGGAAACTCCCAAATTCTGCCTGTATGCATATTTTGAAGGTCATTCAAAGAAGACATTTGTTGCACTTTTGAAGAGCTCCTTAATATATTACATAGTTACACAAAGCTAGGATGCAAAAGTGTGTTTAAGAAAACAACAGAAAAAAATCAGCATGTGTCCTAATTCACTGTGAATTGTTTACATACAGTTTCAGAATCCAAAAAAAGTTGTTGTCTGAAAGAAATACAAATATTTCCCTCCTTTTAAAAATCTGTAATTTAAAACCCATTTAAAATGAAACTCATTCTAAAAGTCTCAATGTCTAAAAACACATATTGAAAGACAGCTTCAGCTACACTTGTTTGAAGACTGATGTTCCTGGAGAACTAGTCAAACTAAAATTACAACTGAAAAAAAAGGAAGATTTCTTGCTTGCATTTTTCCTATAAGGAAGCTCTGGGGATCTGAGTTGTGCGAAGAAATGTGTGAAGAATCAAATAGTGCCACTGGCTTTTTAAAAGTGTTTTAATAATTTTCCTTGCTACCCTTCCTGAGAAATCCTTCTGAGACCTGCTGTTCCTGGGCTGGTGACTGGGAACATGCCATTGCAGCGAGCAGCAGTGTCACGGCAGGATGAACCCAGGCATCCTTTGGAGGCCAGTGCCCACAGGGATGCTGCTGGTGCAGACACAAGTCGCTCGGAAGTGCCAGCAGCTGGTGTGGTTTTTGGGGAGAAGAAGCCCCCCAGAACACCTCGCAGAGAAATGCCAGGCAGGCATTCCTAGTTGCTCTGCAGTTTATTACGAGAGTCTGCCTCAGCACAATGTGGAACATCACACTACCAATATTTTATATTTATGTAGCACTCTTCATCGCCAAGGGTCCCTGAGAGCTTTACAAGCTACATATATGGCATACCAATGAAGCCAAGTCATAATTCTTTTAATTAGCTGAACATCAGCACACAGCACATGGCACAATAGAAAATGTTACTGGTCACTCTTCTCTTCCTATGTAAAGAGCTTCAAGATATTTAATAGAAACATGTCACAGAAGGACATTTGGCTTCAAGGGCTCCAGAAAAATTAAATCTGGTCAGATAGGACTCCTTAACACCAGTGCCTGTCCTCCCTGACTACATATACACACTTTGTCAAATATGAGACACAGAAGAGGAGTTGCCCCAGACCTGCTGCTTGTTAAATATGCCCACTTTCACACCAGATTCAGCACGTTACCATCACATGGCTCAGGCAGGTGCTCTGCTGGTGAGGTTACAGAAAGCTAGTGAGCAGCTGCAGTTCAGTGCATAGCAACATCACCCTTTTTTTAAGATTAATAAGTTCATTTCTTTTGCTAAAAGGAAGAGCAGACTATTTAATACACACATCCTCTGGAGATCAATGCTAATATCTAAGTGTATGTGTGTGCAACCCATCAACTTGTACAACTAATTACAAAAATCAATTTCAGATACTTTTCTGAGCCTTTTATTCCTCAATATACTCCTAATTGATTTTTGTCGGAGAATAGAAACCCTAATTAATACTTTCATTATTAAAAAGGAATGCCAAGCAGGGGGCAATGGTCAGTGCTTAACTGGTTCACCAATGTTTTCTACCCAAAAAAGAAAAAAAAATTTTAAAAATTGGCATTTTATTCACAGCTTTGCCACCTGCTGGAAAAATGGAAAAGGCTTTGAAAGGGTGACAAAGCACAGGAGAAAAGCTGGCAGGAGACAGTATGGGGCAAAAGAGAAATGTGACAGGATTGTGAAATACACAATGTGAGAAGGTTGTACCTATTTTTAGACGGGCAGGGATGATCAAGTGTAAAAGCAGTACATTTCCATGAATGATGTACAGCTCCTTTCATCCAAAAAGGTCAGCAGTGCCCTTATAGAGAGGTGACTCTGATCATATCTATATTAGAGATGGGGGAAAAGAGGTTAAGAAGCAGACCCAATGTCCAATCAGTCTTTCTACAAACTTCAAAGCTCCGGATTAGTTCCTAAGGGCCTTGCCAAGGTTTGTCTAGCGAGCCAGCAGCAGTCTTCAGCATGGAGCCATTCAGGACACAAAAAGAAACGAATTTTTGCAGCATTATGTCTTACACACACACAAGCACCTAACACACATCCACAAAGCCCACTTGCCTAGCTGAAAAGCAGAGAAAAGCAAAGCCTGTAGCAACATTCAAAGAAATGGAAACGTTCCATTATCTACTCAAGAGGACGCATTTAACAAGTACCCATTGCCATCCATGCCAAGCCCTGAAGGAGGGAAGGAACGCCAGGCTTTATCTCTCTGAGTCTATGCAAGGCTCCCATCCAGAGTGATGTGCTTCGAAATGTGCTCCCTGTTCAAACCCCTTCTCCGCAGCTCCTCTCTGAAGGAAGCTCCTGGATGGTGGGGAGCAGGGCTGGGGGACAGATGCCGGCGTCAGCCTAAGCACACAACCCAAGCTTCTGCCCCATTAATTGCCGGCACATTCTCCCTCGGGCCGGGCCCTGGGGAAAGCAGCAGACCGGCAGGGCCAGGCGGGCACCCGGCAGCAACACCAGCAGCAACACCACCCAATTAAGCCTTCAGAATAAGTGAGTGAGGAGGGAGGAGAGGGAGAGGGAGAGGGAGAGGGAGAGGGAGAGGGAGAGGGAGAGGGAGAGGGAGAGGGAGAGGGAGAGGGAGAGGGAGAGGAGAGAAAAGGATGGAGTTGCTTGGCAACGGGAGGGCAGAAGCAGCTGTGCAGCAGGTCGGGCGGATACCCAGGCGGCAGGGCTGGCCCATTAGCACCCCGCATCTCACGCATTTCGTGCCGGGGTCTCCTAGTAACAGCCTGTACACGCCGGGCTGTTGCGCTTCCCCTCCTCTCCTCCTGTTTCTCCTCATCATGCGAGGCATCGCTGTTTGCCCTAATTACACATTCTCTGCTGCTTCAAGCTGCCATTACTTCGGTCCCCAGAGGAGCAGCAAGAAATTTTTAAAAATGTCCTCTAATAAGGGCTTCTAGTTTCAGATTCTGTGGAGCTCTGCGAGTTCAAAGATGCAAAGCAAGGTAGCAGCGGTAGAAGGAACAGAGGAAAAAGGAAAAAAATTCAGCAGCTCACTGGGTCAGATTTTTCCAGCACCCTGAAACATGTTCTTTCCCTTTGTATTTTGTAAGGTATCTTAGAGGGTGGACAATGAGCCAGCCCTTTAAGTAACATGGTGCATATTTACATAATCTAGAGCAGTGTATCAAACACATGTTCCTTGGAAACCTATGTTTTAGGTCAAGAGTTTCTGAGAAACTCCAGGCTACATATAAAGGCAAATAGGCCAGGAAAAACATGAGACATATGTATCATGGACTGTTCAGAAATTACAAAAAAAAATTAAGAGGAACAGACTCCCTTTTTCCAGGTGCTAACATTTAAAATAGTTTTGCTCCACATTTTCCCTAATGAATGTGGGTTTTGCTTATTCCAACTATTGCAACGCTGATGTTTTTCAGCATTAACCATCTTTTCTCTTTAGCCACTAGAAAATCAGAGAAAAGATGACCAAAAAATGATTCAGACTGTCAGAAACAGCATATGAATAAAACACAAGGGGAAAAGAACACACAATACTTTTGGTTTCCCAGTTTTGTCAACAACAAAAATGGAAAAATACCCAGGATCTCAATCATTCAGACACTGGATTTCATTTGGGGGTGCGTGTGAAAGGGAAGTCACGTGCTTGGGCTTAAAGAATACACCGGCAAGTTCTCCCAGTAAAGGCTGTCCTGATATCACGGCAGAGCTACCTACATGGTGGCAGGCACGTGATGTCTGAAGGAGATCCCATCCTTCCTGGTGCTTTCTCCCTGTCCTTGGGCAGAGGTGACAGGCTGCCCCCAGCAGCTAGCAAGCTCCTCACTGCTCCATACTGAGCAGGGCTCAGCAAAAAGGTCTTGGCAGTGCTGCTGGGCAACCCTTGGTGAACCAAGCAGACTAATCTCAAGAGCACAAGGCAGCAAGTAAAGATAATTTTACCAGCTAGGAAACTTCCCCATCTGGATTTCAGAAAAGGCCCAAACGATCATCTGTCCTTAGCTCTAAGGGAGGTGACTGTAACTAAAGGAGAACACAAATGTATTACAACATTCCATTGCTGGATGATGCTGCATCTTCAGGGAGGAAAGTTTAAACATAAAGGTTTTCTGTATGAAACACGTTTACTAATACACATTCAAAGTCTAACAAGGCCCAAGAAAAAATCACCTTTGGGATTCCATGGGTCTTGCAAAGAATTAATGATAAAATATCACTTATATGGAAGTCACTTTACAACAGATCTTAGCTTAATCCATTCAAGTTAATTTTTACCCATTCACAGATAGAAGTCTTCTACTATTCTCAAGTACACAGGCCAAGTTTTTAGCTAAACTTGTTACACTGTGGACAGTTATTTTCTTCCTGCCTCTCTCCAACACACATGCTCCAATTTCTAAAACAACAAACAACAACCACAATGGAAAGAAAAACAAATGTGGAAAATTTCACTCGAAAGACAGAAAGGCATCGCAAACTTACAGGTGACCAATAAGAAGATGTACAAATGGAAGTTTATAATAACAAATCCATTAGGATCTCTCTGTGTGTGGTAAGAGCCCAGATGTACAGGAGGAAGAAATAAATCCCTGCTAAGCCTCTGAATGTGCACTGCCATACAGTTGAGTACCTTTCTTCCAAAACTCAGAAGGCCATCAGCTTTTATCTTGAAACTCATGCTTGACACTATTAGCTTAGCTAGCATGCCTGCAAATAATTTTTCAGCATTCAGTTTTTATAGCCACAGTTTTCAGTCCTGAGTTTTGAAGGCCAGACATTTGCCTAACACAACATTTGGGTGCTTATCTGCAAACAGGGACTTCTGGGATTGCAAACTGGCCTGCAGTGTTTTAAAGACTTTGAGTCTTATTAAGCCTTGCTAAATGTCTAAAGGTGACCAATAGAAGTATTTTGGTTCTGCAGTTGTTTCCTGAAACAGGTTCTTTCACCCAGTGTGCAAGAAGTTGATCCACACACAGAGTTGGGGTATTTATTTATAGTTCTGTGCAGAAAGGGGTGCTGGGTGGCAAATCCACAAAGGTAGGTGTAGATGTATTACCTACTGCTTTAGTGAGAATCTGAATCACCACACGTGTTATGAAGTGAGTAAACCCCTTTGAAATTGTATCTGGCAGACCATATCCAATTGACATTGTGGTGGTAAAAGGTGATCAAATGCATGTGAAAGGTAATGGTATGTCGAGAAATTATCTGTAATTCCTCTTACAGGTCAGTTTGTTCAAGCCCCTGCACAAGAAGGATTAAGATTTTTGGTCAAAATGCATTTTTGGCTTTCCTCTTCACATGGGTTGCCACTTTGACCTCAAGAGGGTTTTGTGTGGAAACATGTCATGGCTGCCCAGCTGGGGCACAGCACTAAATGCAGCTTGGATGGAGTCTGGGACACAGCTTGCAAATCCTGTGGGTCACAGTGCCACTCCACTGATGGGCTTGGTGTCTGCCAGTAGGCAAAGCAGTGGGAGCAGGAGGCTTCAAAATCCAGCTATCCAAGTCCTCCCCAGATCTGTTTTGGCCTTTGCTGCCTACCAGCCAGGCAGAAGACACCTTGTGACATCAAAGAGACCAGTGCGACAGCAGCCCGTGATGTCACATCGTCAACACGTCCAAGCACATAGAGACTGGACAGCCACTCAGTCCAGGTGGTCACTGCCGGAACTCCGATCAACAGGATAGGCCGAGGCAGCTCACATGTCAAGATGTTATCCTTGGAAAAGACCACAATGAGGCTCATCTTGGTGGTCTTCCTGACCATGGTACTCCACAGGCTGTCTCTGTCACCCATGGTCGTCAAGTACAGGCCCGAAGAATGGACCAGCAGCATTGACCCTTGCAATCCCCAGGACTGGGTCAGGGTCAGGATGGACATCATTCCCGAGGGCCCAAAGACACCGCCTGTTGTCGCCAAGAGCATGACTGCTGACAGGACCTGCACCACCAGCCTCCGCAATTCCCAGGACTGGGTCAGGGTCAGGATGGACATCATTCCCGAGGGCCCAACGACACCGCCTGTTGTCGCCAAGAGCATGACTGCTGACAGGACCTGCACCACCAGCCTCCGCAGTTCCCAGGACTGGGTCAGGGTCAGGACGGACATCACTCCTGAGTGACTGAAGCAATCACCCATTCTCTCAGAGAGAGCAGCCTCTAGCCTGCCCTACCCTCTGTGCCAGTTTTGGAACTGCCTTGCACCTTGACATGACCTGGTTGCTCTGTACAGCCTGGCAACTTGTGGGGTTGCTCAGCATGGCTTGTATTGCCTTCTGCATCTGAAGAAATGTGAAGAACTCTCAGGGACAGGGAAGGGGGTGATGCCCTCATCTTCAGTAGGAACAGACTGCTGGGAGAAGAGCACCTTCATGTGGTCCAAATTGTTCTACAGGGTGGAGGCCAAAACCAGCCTGCTGCTCAGGGCCATGAGGCTTTTCTACCACCTCCACATGAAAGAGCTCTTCTGAACCAAGGAAACAAAGACAATTGACAAAACAATCAAGATGAGGCCAGATTATAAGGAAAAAACAATGCCAACTCATCAAACTAGAAAAACGGTAATTCTGGCAAGGGGAGATCATGACCATTGACTCATGGCACATTGAGTCAAGAAATCCACCAACTCAAAAGAAGAAGACTAAGCAAAAGCAGCAAATAATTTAACCAAAAGAAGACAGAATAATAATTAATGAACTAGAACTTGTAGCCAAGGAATATTAATGCCTTTGTTTCTGTCAAATGATCTGTGGGAGTGGCTAGACAATTGGCACCACAGAGGTAAGCCCATGTGGGTTGCTGAATTGTGGCAAGACATTGTTGCCTGGGTAGAGAAGCTGTTTGTAAAAGTACATCATGTGGATGCCTACCTGCCCAAGAGCTGGGCCACTGAAGAATATCACAACAAACAGGTGGATTGGGTTGCCAAGATTAAGGCATCTCAGATGGATCTCAACTGGCAACATAAAGCCGAATTATTTCTGGCTCAGTCAGTCCATGATGGCTCTGGTCATCAGGGAAGAGACACAACACACAGACGGGCTCATGATCAAGGGGTTGACTTAACCACAGACAATATCTTCCAGGTCATTCATAACCGTGAAACACGTGCTGGGATCAAGCAGGCCAACCGTAAAGTCTTTGTGATACAGGGGACAATGGCGGAAATATAAGTATGGGGAGGCCTGGCAGACTGATTACAGCACACTCCCACAAACTCACCAATGCAGACTCTACGTGCTGACAATGGTGGAGACAACCACTGGATGGCTGGAGGTGCACCCCGTGCCTCATGCCACTGCCCAGAACACCATCCTGGCCCTTGAAAAGCAAGTTCTGTGGTGACATGGCATCCCTGAAAGAATTTAGTCTGACAACAGGACTCATTTCAAAAATAGCCTCACAGACACCAGGGACAGAGAGTACAGGATTGAGCAGGTATACCATATTCCATATTCCCTATCATGCACCAGACTCTGGGAAAGTTGAACGGTACAATGGTCTGCTAAAAACCACTTTGAAGGGCTCTAGAAATTGAGTTGTTCCTGCCCAATCAAAATCTCCACATACCATACAAGGGGTCCCCATTGTGCATATAAGGAATATGTTAGAGAAGATAGTTTGGATTAGTTCTGCCTCAAGCAAAGGCAAACCCATCCGTGAGATTGTTTTTGCTTAAGGACCTGAGTGCACTTGGTGGGTAATGCAAATGGATGTGGAAAAATGATGTGTTACCTCCCGGAGATTTGATTTTTGGGTGGTAACAGTCTGTAATGTTGAATTGTATGACATTGGTTGCTGAATGATACTGCCACTCTATGCCATAACTACCATGGATAATAAGTATGGACTGCCCCAGATACACCAGTCATGAGCTCTAGATGCAGCTTGCAACCACCCAATGGCACACCAGCCCCCTGTGTGCAGAGCTGTAAATAAATCAAATACCTCAACTCTGTGTATCGGCTTCTTGCACACTGTGTACAAGAACCTGTTTCAGGACAACACAGTGACACAAGGATTTTGGTCCCTCTCAGAGACCTGTGGATAAAGCAGGTTCCATGCAGTAATTTGTCCCCCACTTTCTGAAATGGCTGCACTATTCTTTGAAACTGCCCTCATTTGACATCCTTGTCTGTCCTTCATTTGAATCTACTGCTGCACATTACCATTCACTGCTTGCCACGTGGTATCCAACTGGCTTTTAAGAATGGTTTTAGAGAGGTTTTCTGAAGACACAGATACACTTCCTCCAAAACTGCAGCAAAACGGAAACAGACAATTTTACTCCTGAAATCCACCCTGCATTCTCTCCATCGTAAGTTTGCCCTTTAACTGCCTTTAAGCACATTTTTTCAGTCATTATTCATAGTGCTAATACAGGCCTGGCTGGTCTCCCTACCTGCAGTTGGTTTGTGCTATGAGGCACCTATGCCATTGTACCCATGATTTTATTTGAGACCCCACCACCCTTGGCAAAATCGTGAACACCTCTGCTGTATTTAGGTCAGCTTCCATGAACCCTTGTAGTTCATGCCCTCCTGCTTGCAAGTTGCTGCTGCTGGTATATAGGTATGAGGGACTGTGTCCACATGGGGTGTGAACGACAGGCTCTGGATTAGGAGAGGTCCATCCAGGCTGCTCACTACTTGCCCAGATATGACCCACACTCAAACACCCACACGGTGTTTAGGAAAAGCCTCTAACCTAGCAGCTGCTTTAGAGACAAGAGGTACCACACTTGGCTTTTCCTGCCCAGAGCACTTCAGCTCTCCCAGTCATGCCCACCTTAGCCTAAAACAGCATTTCTGAGCGCACATCTCCAACTCATGCCTGAAGTGACCTCAAATACTTTAGAAGTGACAGTGCTTTGGACAAATGGACAAGAAAATCATGGCTTCTCATCATTAACTTGCCAGTTCTATCCAGTGTGGGACAGCAGAAAGATAAATTGGCAGAAGACAATTGGTGGTTTTTACTTTGAGTCTTTTTCTGTGATCTCTGTCATTTCGTCACTGGCTGGGTGCTTCACAGGGGCTCAGGAGTGGATGGATGGGTATAAAGAAAACACTAAATAACAAACTCGAGAAGGCAGCTCTGTGGCTTACCAAGGCAGACTGCCGTAACACTTGGGGGCACCTGCACTTGCCCTCCTGCAGCTGCTGAACAGACAGCAAACATCAATTTCTGGGTCTACCTTGTGCCAGAAATCTTCTCACACGGCAAACAAACAAATAATACCTATTCACATTTTCAAACCCAAACAATAAGACTGTCCTGTGCTATTGATCTGTCAAATGATGGAACAGAAACATGTGACTGAGAATTTAGGTATTGACAACTAAGCAATGGATGAACACCACTGGTGTTTTAAGTGGCAAGGGCTGCTTTTGGCAGAGGCCATCTTCCTGCTGCCTGGGTGGTTCTCAAAGATCATTTCCTAAGCCTAAGATCTTGCTGTAATAATGAAGTGACGCTCTGACCCTCCACAGTGAAATCACAACACTCCCCTCCAAACTTACCAAATGGCTAAAAGGCTTCAAGACCAGAAAGTTTTAAGGAGCTCATGATCAGGTTGGGCTTATTTTAATCAGCTTTGATAGCGACTTGTTATGTTTTTACACAAAAAACTTTTTAAAAGTCCGATATCACAACAAAAACACATCTTTCCAAATTGACAAAGCAACTGCACCCCCCAAAAAAAACCAGCCTTGAATGAAGGTCTTTCATACACCCTTTCTCCCTCAATTCCCTGGCTCTCATTTGAGACAGGAGGTAGCGCACTTGGCTTTTCCTGCCCAGAGCACTTCAGCTCTCCCAGTCATGCCCCTCTTAGCCTCATTTCCAGTGGCAAATTGACCCGTTGCTTCAGGTGCCACCTGAAGGGAGCTTCAGCATCCTCCATGTCCCTCCATGGCCCCTTGGCAGGTTTCAGCCCTGCACACACAGCTGCGGACATGCCACAAAGATATGGCTCTCTGCACAACAAAACATCTTGGGCTTTGGCTTTAATTTGTCCTATGCCATCAATACTGTTCTCCCAAATGCTTTTCCCCAAGTCATTACTCAAAGTCTTGCATCCTGCAGAATTGGTGCTGTGCTTGGCTACTTGCTTTTTCTTTCTCTTCACTGGCTTTCTGTTCACGGGTGCTACCATACTAACACAATACAATAATGCAGCTTCCCATTCATGTGCTATCACTGACACAGAGTCTTTGTTTTCTCTATTACTCCTTTACTTTGTATTAATCTTCTTTATCTATCATCTAGTCTACTCTCCTCAACTTTGCCTCTTCCAATAATTTCTAAATTTTAGATGTTTCCTCTTCTATCTCCAACACTTGGGAAAAGTTCTTCTCTATTTTTATATTCCATCTCAAAAACCTTCCTGTTGCTTAATGTCCTTTCTAATCTCTTGTGCATCTCATCTTTTTCTTGCAAATGTAGTAATTTGTTTTCCTGCAGGGTGGATTTGTTTGTTTTAGTTACTCTCACCCAGCACTTCGGATCAAAGTACTATATAATTTAAATAAGATGTCCTGACAATGTGAAACAAAACCTACTTGAATAAGTGCAATCTTAGTATTGCGTGTAGACTGGTAACATCTATTTGCATGGGTATTTCCCACTTGTTTAGGCCTAAATAACCTAAATGTAGATGTGAGGTGCCCAACTGCTGTTTCTCAGACTTGATCTGAAGTTGCACCAAATCCTGGTTTTAGATGGATAAAAATGAAAAAACCTCAAACATTCTGATACTCATAAAATGCAAATCCTAACAGAACCCCATGGGGTAATTTTTTTTATCACTGTCCCAATCTTAAGGATTTCCTGGTCAGTGTATATGTGATGTGTTATCTTTGGTCAGAAAGTATCCACACTATCTTATACCTTCCCATACACATTTCTGCAAGGAAGGCTGATAGGAGTGGTTTTGTCAGGAGATAGAAATCTCCAGCAGTCTTTGATCTGGGAGACACGGTCACATCCCATGACTAATCTTTCCATAGGTCACAGGCCAGCTCACCCTTAGACTTACTTGCATTCAGACACTCTCCAGCAATATCCTGTTTTCTAATTTAGGAGGTACTGATGATTATACATGGGTTTTGGCTCATTCGAATTCCTTCCCTCTCCACTCTCCATTACATTGGCAATTCATCTCCATGCACGTGTGAAGGCAGGATGAAAATTTCCCTCTCTCAAAAGAGAGAAAATGCCATTGTTTGCACTGTCGTCTGCTCCACGAGAAACAGTGAGAGAATGTGCTAGGGTTGAATTACCACAACAGTCCTGGTAGCTCCTTCTTTAGATGTTTTTACCTCAGCCTCACGCTGGCAGTATGGTTTTTCCAAACCTACAGCTCACCTTTTCCTCCTGCTTGCAGTCCCAGCTGCTATTTCTTTCCTGAGGAGCTTCTTTGCTACACTCTGACAGTCAGTCCCATCACTGCTGTTAGCTCCTTTACACACCCTTAACTTTAGATGCCCCAGTTTGCTTTGAGTTCAGTCAAATATTTTCATTTCCCTTTCCATACAGACAATGTTTTTCCCTTTCCCTTCCAGATTAAATTCTCTCCCACACAGATGATTGTTTTTCCCTCTTCAAAGGTCATCCAGAAGGTGGTTTCATAACTAGTTCGACCACTGATGGGCCTTATAGTGCTGTCTTGATTCTCTTGCAGATGAGATGTGGCAGAGTAATGTGAGAGATGCATGAAGTTGTAATGTGGGGTCTGACTGTCTCTGCGCTTCCCAGCAAAGTAAAACCCAAGAGAACCCCAACTGTTCCCAATCTAGCAAGCTGCTATCAGTCTGCATTGCCTCCAGCCCAGCCTGGCTCATCACGCAGCAGCGAGAAACACCAGCCAGCGTCTGTCCGGTCAGCCTTACATATGAACGAAAGGAATGCAGCCTCCTTCCGCTGCCTTCCACCCCCTACCCGCTCCCCGGCTCATGGTTTTCTTGTTTTCATGCACTGCAGTAAATCCCTTTGATCCAGCAAGTGGACTTTGCACGTGCAAGCTGAGTGACCAGCCTGCATCTGCCTCCCTGCCTGTGAACCCCACACTGGGAGCTCTTTGTCTGTCGGGGCACTCACACCCTTTTACACAGAGCCCACACTGGCAGACTGCTCTCGCATGACACACCAACAAACCACCAGCCAAAGGAAAATATCTCACAATCATTTCAGACCCTCTGGCTCAGCCACTGACTAAGCCAAGTGGCTACTAGCCATTGGCACTGCTGGGTGCATTCGCAACCCACAGCACACTCAGTTTAAGCATGAAAAAAACCAAAGCAACGATGGGGAAAAGGGCTCCTTGTCCCTTGCCCTGAAGGCTGCATGGGAAAGGAGGCAGCCCTAACATTTATAATTCAGTCCCAAATTTCCATAGCTATTCCTCTCTGTCCCTCTCTTTTACCAGAGGCAGGAGCTCCCTGTGGGGACCCCACTGAAGAGGTCAGTGTGAACACATTTAATGTCTTGATTGTACCAGCTCTCATTTAAGGCGTTCAACAGTCAGTGTATTTTAAGGGAACGGAGCACTTAAGCAGTATGAAGGGGTCTGAATGACTTTGTGCTTCGGACTCAAATAAGCTGGTTAGATAAGCCTATCACACTCCTCCCCTCGATTTACTCAGATTGCTCCCAAGACGTAAATGTTCAAAGGTATTTAGACAACCTGTTTTCCACAGACTATAGTGAGAGACAAGTTCCCTGCTTCCAGGTTCTGCATCAAAGATGTATTTTAACAGCAAGACTGCATTCAGTCCTCATCACAAAGGGGAACCATGCTTTCTACACAGCTGTGCACAGCTAGGACATGGTCAGGGGCAGGGTGGTTATACAGCTGCTAAGACAGGACAGCTCATCATCCAGGTTTGTATTCCCTCTTGCCTTTTGCCTTCTTGCTTTCCTGACAACCTATGCTATCTGCTTAGGACATGGTAAATGGAATAGAAACACTCCCATAATTAGGGGCTGTTTAAACCACTGATGATTTAACTGGCAAGATCAGAGCAGTAGCTGATCCCACCAGGTGAGGTGCTGGGAGAGGGATGTGAGGGTTCTGCACCCAGGCAGCTGCAGTCTCATCATTTGATTAAAAGTTCTTCACCATGTGCCAGCAAAGGTGGACTTGGCTTTCTCAGTGTGTCAGGCACTGCTGTAGATGGGCAGGCTCAGCACGGCACCACGAACAATCTAAGGCTATTCAACACAAAGTTCACAGGGCCAGTGAAGAACATTTCTCATCATGGATTAACTGAATGAAAACGTAAGATTTCACATGGTGACATTAGAGGGGAAAGATTTTGATCTCAGATACAAAATTCAACCAGACCTAAGCCTGAGTTCAAAAGCATACAAACTCTTACAAGATTTTGACACCAAAGGGTAAAGGTGTTGAGAGATTAATAGTTTTTGCAAGTGCTCTCAAGGACTCCTTGTCCACATCCCCATCTACTGGGTGACAAAACCAGGAAAACTCCACAAGTCCACCCTTCCCAGGCTATCATGTCATATATCGTGACTAACTTCAGGAAAACCTGTGTAACACCCATCACTTCCAGCTCAAGGAGAAACATGGGGGTCACATCTGAATAGACAACACCACTGGGTCAACAGCTCTCACACCCTTCGTTTGTGCCTTCATGGAGCTCCATTGTTGGCTGGACGGTCTCGGCTGGGACATCCCACCAGGGAGCCCCAGCAGGGACAAGCCTCACAGCAGCACTGGCGCTACAAGGAACCAACCTTCTGACCATATTGATGCAGATTTTAAAATGACTGCACTACTTTCACTGGCTTTCAAATCACTGGATCACAGGTGAGGTCACTCCTGGCAAGGTGGCTATCCCCAGTAAAAGCACTAGAAAGCCCATATAAAATGATCAATGTCTTTTATGTCTCAATGTGATTTATACTTCAGACCATGTAACTTTTACAGGGTTGCCTAGTATGTGATGGATGCAGCTCTCTTAACAACTCACATGTTTGTCTGATTTACTGCATTAGTCCAATGTGTTATTTTCTACCTTGCAAAAACAATCTTGCTTCTAGGAATCTGCCTGCATGATAAGATCATGAACTAAATGTGCAGTTATGGTAAAAGACCACACATTTTACAGTAAAATTGAGAAAACTGATTACAGCAATCCCTCTGGAAACAAGAATAATCACATGATAAGACAGTGCTAATGGGAATTTATCATCTCTCATCACGTGTGAGCTTAGAACAAAGCAGCAACGTGTGTGAACTGCATAGCTATTAATGCCAATGAATACCAGCCGAAAAGCTACTGGGGACTATGAAGAAATGAGAGAAGAGCAGGGAACCTGAACAACCAAACCTAAGCCAATTCCATATGCTTCAACCAGCTTACACAGTGAAGTTCATATATGAACATTTGCAAATGTTACCCAAAATAACAGCCTCATATCTCTCCATACATCCTATTCCCTCTCTACCTACACTATTTCATTCAAACTCCGTGTCATTCTTTCATTTGTTCTCACTATATTTTAGCACTGGAGAAGTCCAAGATCATGAGTATCTGAAGTGCCTACACGTCTGCATCTACACATGCTGCCTCATGCATAGATTATTCCTAAATTGCATATATAAAATCTGAAACACATTCCACTTTCTCCCATACAAAAGGCACCAAAAACCTACCCACGCTATTTTCTATTTGAAGCAAATAACACTTGACTAAACTTAACATTTTTAAGGTTGTCTTAGGCAAGTGAGTGCCAAAGACACGAAGTGATATGCACATAGTTTTAACATGAATGATACATCTACATCCCTTAGGTATCCTAAAATTACTCTGCATCAAGCCCCATAAGATATATGAAACCCCAACAGGTTAATGTTAGGTGGTGAACTCCTCTGTTTTTTGAATAATGGGTACCTTTGCTGGCCTACCATATTTTCCAGTGCCCTGTTTCATAGACAGGAGCTTGGACATTCAGAAGAGATTTTTTTCTTTTCTAAATGAGAATAAAAGGAGATGGTTACGGGTAGGTGGCAGAAGGACAAGATGAGAGAAGCATCCTACATAAGTACCTGTATGAGTCCTCTGGTGAGCCTTTAAGTGGGAGCTCTTTGTATAAACTTTCCGGCACCCATTAAACTGACAGCGATGAACCCTCTTCTTGTTTTCTGGGGATGCTTCTGTCCCTGCACCTCCTTGTTCACTGTCACTTTGCCCACTTTTTATTGTCCCCGCAGTTGCTGTTGCTACACCCACTTTCACAGAGCTGAGTGAAGTTTTCTTGGCTACCAATTTCAATGTCACTGTGCCATCTACCGCTGAGAGAGTCTGTGGGGTTTTTACAAGGTGGCGGCTGAGCTCTGGAGAGGAAGGGGGGGTTAATGAGGTTACTGCATTGAGCTGGGCCTGGTTGACAGCTGTGTAGCCTTCTGTGGAAGAGCTGGTGGACTGCGAGCTGAGGCACGTCTCAGACAGAAGTTTGTCACGGGAGAGGATAATGTCCATGTTGGTGCTTTTGTCACATGTACTCGTCTCCACTGGTAAAAGGATGGGGTCCAGCCGTCGGATATTGTCCTCTGCATCTGGGGCTGAGGAGGCATGGAGGAAGCAGTCCAAATCCTCACCAAAGGTCTCAGAGATCTTCCGCGGTTCAGTCTGAAGGTATCGCTCCAACTCCAGGCATGTCTGCAGAAGGGAAAGGGAGAGGGGAAGGAGAGAAACCACTGTTAGAGAGAGATTACAGCACAGCTCCCACCAAGGGCAGGAGAACAATGTGGTCCAGAGCCATTCAAAGACAGCACTCATGAACACCAACATCTTCTTGTGAGACGGTCACACATTGGGAGACATGAAGATTTGGCACTTGCTTGATGCTGCTCTGAGATAGAGGCTGGGAATACCTACATATGGTAGCAGATATTATAGTAGAAGTGAAGATACGACAACCAGAAAACATCCACTATATATTCATTAAAGTCTGTGCATTGTTCCATGGGCACCAGGGCATTCCCAACTTTAAGTATGATCCGTCCAACCATCACTTTCATATGAAACTATCCCAATGGACCCGTCATCTGGCCATGTACAAACAAAAAGTCACCTCTCCAAATAACTGCTTCCTTTTCCTTCACAAACATTAACTTTCACTCCAAATTTAACTCAGCATAGTTGGCTGGGGCCCAATCTGTTCCTAAAACAGCACAATTCTGAAGCCTGGCATTTTAAGACAGGCAGTAGAAAACCTTCCAGTGACACCACAGCTTGTTTAAGGGGCCTGAGAAAAGGAAAGGTGACAGAAAAAAGAGGGATCTACTGTCAGTTTTAGAGGGCATTTTGGCACAACTGGTTAAATGGAGCTTCCTGTGTACGGAACACCAGACCTGTACACAAACACATTCAAACCTTATTAAAAAGTAGATGAAGCTGCAGTCAAAGAGGCTGCCACATAAAAACGAGTTCCTGCAGCTCCACAGCAGTGATCATCAGCACAAGAATGGGGTGAGCCTCCTACTTGAATGTGCCTTATTATGAAGTGCCCTGAGCCTGCCCCAATAAAGCCTCCAGGCACCATCACACTGCCCAGTGATCTCCACAGTCAACATTATAAACTTCTATTGTTTATAGAAAATAATTTACAGTAGTTTCAGGAGCTTTTAATGGAGTTTATTACCACTGTTTTTCATTTCTCGCTGCTTGAAAGGATAGCTGGTTTAATACCACCACTGTGATTCACAGGACTTGGAGAAACAAACATTCTAACTAATACTTTTTAGAAACCTCTAAAAACTACTCCTCAGAGAACACTTCTAGCAATATTAAAAAAGGGATTTTAAGCAAGAATTTTCAGTCTAGGGGAGCTGGTGACCCAACTACATCTCAATCTGGAGAGTCCAGCATCTGGATCAAGAAATAAAAGCTTCATATGACCAGAGGATAAGACAGAGACTTCTGCCTTCTCGGTACAAAGGTCCCATCAACAGGAGTGTAAAGTGGCCGCACTCATGGCTCTCTAGGAACTGCCAGGTAATTCGAGATTATTACTTCAAAGTTCCCAGGAAGCAGCACTGTTGCTTGCAGATACAATGTGGTCAGATGACTTTCAGACTTCACAACAAAATCTGCCACAGAGTTACCTGTTGTTTCTTTTTCAAAAAAGCTGTTTATAGATAGGAGCTGTAGAGATGAACAAAAAGCAACAGAACAGAATATATGCAAGTGAGGCATGCTACACTTCAGCAGGTAGGTTATTTTCAGAGGTATGAGACTGTCTGCACACAGGCCTGGGGGCGGGACATTTATCGACTGTACCTGCCTTAAGCAACCTTTCCATTTTCTTTATAAGGGGTATTTCTCGGACCATGAGAAACACAGTTTTATCTGGGAATCTAGTCTCTACCCAGACAAATCCTAACAAGTTTTGGGAGAAGCTTTCTAACATGCCACATAGTCTTTCAGTAATAACCTCCCCCCCCTGCCCCCGCCAGGAGAGGCAATACTTTTCAGTTCTCCTCATCAAGTAATTTGGACTTTTTGGTCCACTTAGCCTTCACCCAGTGGGGCAGAAATAGGTTTAGGAGCCCAATAAATATAAGGTTTCCAAAGGAAAGAGCAAGCATAATCACAAATTAGGAGTGGAACGGGGGAGGGCAGCAGGAGGGAAGACAGACAAGGACTCAAGCCCATTAAATCTGATGACAGTGACATGAAATTTCAATTGCTGTGGGATCAGAAAGCTGCACACCAGCTCTGGGCTGCCTGTGGAGAGGAGGCGAGCAGGAGGTGCTGCTCCTTTAAGGCATCACTACCCCATGACAACAATAGTGGGCCTGACAGTTTTTCCAGCTTCACCATTAATTTTCCATAAAGAGCAGTTTCTCGATGAGCCCTTTTCAGGCAAAGCCTGATGCTTCAGAAACCTGTAATTATTCCTGGCTCCCCCCTCCCGCAGCCACTGCACCTGTGCCATTTCAAGACACCAGCTGGTCATGTCTTGCCTTCTGCCTCTGAAATCCAAAACCAGTGGATCAAGCCCATCTCCCCATAGAAGGGGGAGAAAAACAACTCAAAGAAACAATATAATGCAGTCCCTCCCTCCCACCCCCCTCAGCCTCTCCACCAAGTCAATAGCAGGGAAGAGCCTAGCAATGCTGAGCCAGAAAAGCCCTGCACCTAATCTGCATGGCAGACAAAGCCTGGTAAGGGGTTATGGCCACAGCCCTTCCCATACTTCTCGCCAGGGCCTTACCTGCTGCTGCATTTGCCAGAGCAGGCAATTGCTGGCAGAAACAAAGCATCTTTCCCCATATGCACTTCCCAGTTTATGCCAAGTACCTTATGCGACCTTCTCTCCTCATGGTCCAAACCTCCCAGGGAGTGGTGAGGAAGGGTTTAGAAACCAGCATGCTTTCTTCACTCCTGCCCTGGCATGACAATTTTTAGGCCAACTAAGTCCACCCCCTCACCTTGAGCTCTGACCTGGAGAAACCAGTCAGGCTGAGACCACCAAGGTCCCCACTTCAGTCCAGTGGACCACCAGGAGGGACAGGAAAGTTCTTTGGTTTCCATTCCCACAAAGCTATTTGCCAGCAAGCACATCAAAAGCTACTCATTTTGTTTGGGTTATTTTGCGGGAAGAGCAGATATTGACCGCTATCCGCAGAGATATGAACCCAAACTGCTGAATTCAGATGACAGTGAACCCCTATAATCTTCTACTTCCACTAACAGCCTGGTAGGAAAATGGTGCAAGGATACCTCAAACAGGAGTGAGCTGCTCTTGTCATGCTCCTGTCAAAGTCCTGCTGGATGTCCAGCTTCTCCTCCACCACTCATGCAAGAAAGAGGAGCTTTGTGTTACAAATGTAGTATGTCACACATGACATTAAGTCCAACTACCCTTTAGTTGCTACATTGCAGGCAACTTGGTGGGTATCTTTCTTACCCAATGCCTGGAGCAATTAAGACTTTAAAAGCTGCAATGGGAAGAAGAAGATGGCTCTCTACAGGAACAAAAGAAGATCCGTAAAACTGCTGCTCCCTGTCAAGCCAGTTTCACTGGCTAGGGATAAAAAAGTGACCCACTAATTCAACCCACCTGACCTGATTAATGAGGGTCATTCTCCTCACACCTCGCTCCTCAATTTAACCACTTAAAAGAAATGACGATTCATGGCTGACAAATAATAGGATGTGACTTTGCAAGACCTCACATACTTGCAAAAAGCCAGTTAGAAAAGGATGGCCGTCTGGCACGTGGACAATCCTGTCAAGGCCTCCCTCTGATTTCTAAATTTTAGATACAATTGCACTTCCCCAGCAGAGGAACATTTCCATCACCTGCAAGAGATGCTGTGTGTTTCCCAACAAAACATCTCTTTGCTCCCTATATTATACTATCATCCAAGTCCTCTGGGGCATGTGTAGTGGCACAATACATGTAAACTGCACACCATGACACTTCCATGTGCAGTACCAGATCCATCTACTGTAGAGCTGTCCTATGCCTGGTAAGGACCTACTTCTTATTAGTCCTTTCAGAGTTTGCAGTAGTACTAGTCCAGGAAAATTCAGTGTTCAGTACATCTGTCAATTCAGAAAGGTATGATCTCTAATCTAGTTGTACTCTTACCTCTAGAGCTCATCTACTGAAAGTAAAGATTATTTAGGAAACACGTTGAGTATGCTCACCACTATGAAATACAATGCAGGAGAAATCCAGCATGTGCCTTTGATAGGACAGATGTGATACATGTGTACCATTTTCAGCAGACCTTAGTACTCACCTAACTCTACAGCCAGCAGAAATCAAGACCTTTTTTTCTACTAACTGCAACAAGAAGACAAACCCCAGACTTTGTAAACCCTCCCAGACTTGCAGATACTTAATCTGGCTCACAGTGTAAGTTCTAAGGTGTCTGTCAACTATCCAAGTTAAAGTGCAATCCAGAACATTCAAAATCCAGACATGAAGGAGCTGGAGTCACCACTCTGGATGTTGATGTTTGACTTCATCTCTCTCCCGCAGAGAGGAACCAGGAGGAAGGCTATAGCTGGGACCACCACCATCATCAACGTGCTCTGCCTCAAGGCAGTGTAGGCACCAGATGTCTCCCCTTTAGAGAATGATGGGGAAAAGACATGCCCATAGGCTGGGAGCCTTCACAGGGACACAAGTTTGGCATCTGGGTTCAGGTCCAGACAGCTCTGGAAAACCTAATTCTACCTGATGAACAAAAATATACTCCCAGTTCTCAGGGTATAAATCTAAACTTGCTTCAATGCTTTGCAAAGAATTAGTCTTGGTTGACAGCCATGTTGTGTATCGGAATTGACCCACACATACAGAGTTTTGAAAAATAACAGATCACTTGAGAAGCACCTGCCCATGCTATGAAGTGTTTACAGCACTCAAACTCCTGGGCGTTTTGCACAGTTAAAGACAGGACAACATGGCAACAGTAAAGTTCTGCCAAGGGTAAAAAAAAGCCCAAACACCTATAATAAGTTGAGGACAGAACATCAGGGAAGACACTTTATTAACATGTCCATTGATGCTCAAGCGTTTTATAGTATCTTCAGTCTGAATTTTTCTAGCAAATCATGGGAAGTTCATACTTGGAAGTGCTAGTTACTTCTAAGTGCCATTTTACTGCAGATATAATTGGACATCAAGCACTGAACTTGGAAGTTATCCAAAACCTAATTAAGAAGTTGGATACTTAGATCAGACTGTGACAGAGAATTAAAATGTTGAATGCGGTTGACAAGCAGGTCTGATCTACCAGGTCTGTTTACAATACTTGAAAGGATTCTCTTTGTAATTTACACAAGCAAAGCAGAATTATACATGCAGTAGTGAAGGTCAAATTTCAACTTCTATCATGACCCAATTGCTTTCCACTGGCACGTAAAAAAGGGGCATCATCTTTAAATAACTGTGAAAATCTCAAGACTGCATTGGAGGAAAAAGTGTCTTCAACCAGAAGACAACCCAAAACAATAACACCAAGGTCAGTGCCATCGCCATTCACTCAGTTCAGAGCAAACAGTGGCACCAGGTCCAGTGCCCAGTGTCAGTGTTTCATTCTGCAGCAAAACAGCAAAAGCTCTGAGCTACAGTGACACTTGCATTGCTGATACCACAGGCAGAAATTGAATGGGATGTTGTATGGCAACCCTGAAGTTAAGAGGAATAAGAGTTAAAACTTACCTGCCTTCCCTGAAATGCCATGTTCTTTTTTATCCTTAACCCTAAACCAAAATTCGAATGATGGATCTTCTTCCCACTGCCAAAAGCCTTCATTACTTCCTGAACAACAACAACAAAGCCCAATACTCTTGCCCATATATTCCAAGACTGTCATCTGTTCCCACCCAGCTGCCAAAACCTCCAGCTTTTCCTCTTGGCAACTTTTACTGGGCAGTTGCTAGTCATGAAAAAGCTGCAGCACATCAGAAGTTTAACATTTGGGATGGCATAAAATAAACAAAATTTGAGTATTAAAATAAGTAGTTTTGCAAAATACACTTGGGGAAAATGAAAAACCGTAGCCTGAAATGAATGTATAGTAACAAAAAGTTTCAGGTGATGGCAAATACTTTCTATTGCAAAGGTTTTAAGACAAAACTAGTCACGTGCCAGCACATCTTGCCTATGTCTTATATAGTTTATTGAAAAAAAGAGAGCTAAAATAACTTTTGAGGCACAACAATAAGATGCTTATTGACAGCTAACTCATGGTAAATATCTGTAAGCATGTATATTTGTACATATCTGTAATCCCTTGTATATTTGAAGCAAATCAAGTTAACTGGATGCTCAACAGGCTTTTGCCAAGAGCAAAAAGCAGGCACAGGCATAGTCAGCAAAGTTCATACGATATGCAAAGACTTGTTTCCTGTGGTAACTTCACCATACGCCTGAGCCTAACACCGTCCGAATGGGTCACAGCAGCCACCCGAGTCTGCAACAGACAACTCTATTAATTCTTGACTACACTACACAGGACTAAAGCCTCTGTTTGCTAATTTCTTCAATATGATAATGGCCTGTGCCCATTTTCCCTCTTGGTCTCAGCCCAAAGAATGAACCATTAAGGAAGTGTATTTAGCCAAACCAGCCCATTCACTGCTATTCATGCACAACAGCACTCTCAATAAACTCTCCTATCATGACCCAGATGGATTTCTCCCTGGATCTTCTCCACTTCTCTTATACTTCTCCAGAGTGTAAGAAAAGCTGAAATCAGAAGTCTCAACTGCATTCAGCAAAGATAATTTTAAAGTAAAAATATGGACATAAAGGACAGAATCACACTACTATCATATAAACATAATTCATTTTCCTGTTGCTCTGGGGTATGATGTAACTGGGGCTATCAAAGATTTTGATCAGACTCTAAAGCTGAAAGGATCAAAATCAATTTTACCATAAATTAGTCAAAATCAGGCTTTGTTCCCAAACTTAATGAAATATATCTTTATCTAACAAATATTCTTTTAAATGGACAAGCCAAATTTGTTCACTACAAATCTGTAGTATTTGGGCCTTAAGCATAGATAATTTCAGTGCACTGGTTATGAGATACCGAACAAAGGACTGCAGCTCAGCGTGGCTGAATTTGATAGGCATCTAGATTTTTAAAAAAGGATGAAAGAAATCTGCAAACACTGAACCAAGGCTTTGGAGGGCTTTCAGGTTTGTTTTTTTTTATTGTTTAATAAAGATAGAAAAAATATCTGCAGTCACAACGACAAAAAATAGCATCAATGTCAGCAAAGGATTAAGGATAGCCAAATCAAGGATTCAAAAGTGCTGCCAGTCCATTGTGCTAGTATCAAAACATGATCAAAGCCATGTGTGCTTGTACACCACCACATGCCCTGCATGCTGCCATGCAGTCCAGACAGCAACTAGCCATACAATAATCATTTGAGAAATAATATATAAAGAGTGTTTCAAAATGTTTCTGAAGAGAGCATTTATTTATATAACAACCTTGGATGGCTTTGAGTGAGCTGGCTAGTGGCCCTCACTGCAAACTTTTCTCTAAAGTTCATCAAGCGTGTATTTAACCTGTTGTATACCAGTTTGGAAGCAGCTTTAGTTTAGCATTATAAACAGCAAAAAGGCGCAATTAGCTCCTTGAATTGCCAGTCCTAGCTCCCACTGAAATCAAAGGTTCAAAGCATGCCCCAGAATGTGGCAAACTTCTCACAGGAAATGAATACTCAAGAGCAAATGCTGACGGCTGTGGAATGTACAAAGCAGAGCAATATTTTAGGTCTCGATCCTCAATTAAGATTCATCCTTAGGAAGCATTGCAGTGGGGTTACACAGCAGAATTGGATTCCTTGTAATTACTCTGGTTAGGTTCATGAATGAAAAAATGTGCTCTTTAGAGATGTTTTATTAACATCCAGAGACAGCCTAACATTTCCTACTCACAGCTGAGACAAACATATACACCAGTTGCGTTTGTGCACTCTCAGGCAACAGCATATCCATAAGCACAGTTCATCACAATTAGCTTATTAAATCAAACCTGGAGAAGAGATGTGATCAATACACTCAATATATGGAATGTTTCGTAAGAGTCCCGGGTTGTGAGTCATCTCATCTGCTCTGACCTAAAAATGTATTAAACAATTGGATGCATAACACTGAATTCCTGACCCAAAAATGTGCAAGTCCTCATACTGACTTTGCATGATCAACATTTTTGTGCTGGGACTACTATATCTACCCTGTACATGACGTCCATTCATTATCACATCTCAGGGCTCAAAAAACTTTTTGTATGTTCCCTTTCGTATTATTTTTGGCTGTGGGGAGGAAGAGGTGGGGACCTGTCTGGGAAACAGGAAGTAGGAGGAAGGAGGGGAATGTGTTGTAGAGTAAGGGCAGAACAGAAAAGAATAAAAGAGCATTTATACCATTTCTAAACAATAATAAACATATAGGACCAAAGCCATGCAGGGAGCAGAGTGCTGTTTAGCTGAAGTTTAAACTTTAATGGAACCGCAGCAACTGTCCAAACACATTTACAAAATGCCATTTGCTGCTTTTTTCTTCGATTTCTTTTTAATCACTTGAGCAATTTGTTATCTTGTAAGAGCACAAAGATGCATGTGCTACTGTGATAAATATGACAATCTGGGCAAGGAAAAGAGAAGACAACAGACTTGGGTTTTACCATTGCACTGAGAAAAAAAACCTCAGACTAGAAACAAAGTGATGGGAAGCACAACCGGATTCTCAGTTGGGGTAAATCAGCACAGAGCAGCCCTGATTTCATGGTTCCTGTTTACATCAGCTGAGGACCTTGCCAACACTCAAAACCCACGAAATGCTGCTCTTGATTAGCACCACTTAACTCTGTGGCTTACATTAAACAGAATTCGACATGTTTTTTGATGGCTGGAGAAGGTTATTTTATATTACAAATCTTGTCTACTTTATTAGGGACAGTGTGACCTAAATGGAAAAATAGGAAGAATTTAAAAACAACAACTGTCAGACATCCCGATACTTGGATTTGTTTCTTTTTTTTTATTTTGAGTAGTCTATATGAAATATTCACACACTGGTTTCTGCCACTTCTAGGCCAGAGTCTGCATCATCTGTGCACAGAAACAACAGACTTTATGCCTGAATATCCCACTGCAGGTAAACCTGCATCTAAGTTTAAAGCCAGGTGCCTTCCAAAGGATGCTCCATTATAGTCAAGGGTGTTTTTCCATTGCTTTTCTTTTCTACACTGTTCTGCCAAGGCTCTTGTTACAACTCTTAGCCACCAGGGATTTTGATCAGCCTCAAAATCTCACAAGCAGTGCACTCAGGCTGTTACACAGCCTGATAAAAGCAGCACGGTCCTCTTTAACAGCAATTTGGGAGAGCACATGGGTAGAGAGCCTGCCAGTATTGGCTCAAACACTTAGCAGCAACCCAGGCAGCCGTTCACAGGCATCAGAGATCTGTATCCCCAAAATGCACTAGATCAAAAAAAAGGAAGATCTGGCACAGCCTTCTGTGGGTATCATTAGCAACACTAGGTGCACTGTCAGAACTGGGCAAGGCACTGCTCACTCCTCATGAAAGGATCATGAGATCAGCCTCATGTCAGCGTGGCTTCCATGGAAGCATGGCACATGAAGTCAGGAGATCCCTGCCATTTGTTGACTTGAGAAGGCTCGGCAGGTCAGATCCCAGCTGCTCAGAGTCAGCACACCTCTGTGAGCCAATTTACACAACCATGGCTCTCGCACTGGCTCACTTTCTTCAGTCTGTTGACTCTGGACACCCACCCAATTGTTATGATTTTAATATGCTGCAATATGAAAGTGCTATTTCAGGACAAAATTATTAATAGCAAAGCAGCCAGAAAACAGTCTAGAAGGAATGCAATGTTTTGGCATTCCTGAAAGATATGATGACTTCTCAGCATCCAAGAAACCACCAGGGTTAATTCAAGATGTTTCTGTGCACAAGCCTGTCTTTTGTCACCAGATGATAAGCCATCATGACAGACCTTCATAGGAATGCCCTGTATGGGTACCTGCAGACTGCAGCAGTCCACAGAGTCTACAATGCAGAAAGGTCCAAAGGTTGGTACTTTGTAAGCAGGCTGATAAAAAGCAGAGGCTGGGTGCTGTGACGCAGCATCAGCAGAACCAGGTCAGGAGAAGCTCTAGTCTTCCTGAAGTAGAAGGATGGGACAGGACCTGCTTAAGCCTGCTCAGAAACCTGTCTGACGCCAGAACCTCAGAGAGGCTCTAATTTTCAGCCTCTCTTCCCCTACCAGCACTCTCTCTTTCCCTTGTTTATTTGCACTGCATTTCCTCAGCAACACTCTATCCGGGCAGGAACCTCACAGTTAAGGCAAGTCACCGTCCCTTCTCAGGCTCTCTCTTAAACTTTCTGTTTCTCCTGGCAAAATATCCTTGGAAACGTATTAGAAAATACTGTGGAAAACACCAGATCATGAATCAAGTTTATGTTGGCACCTTTCCCTCTAAAATTTATTGGGAGGGTTCCCAAATTAATTCCAGGTACATCACTGAGCACAACATTCAGCAGCACCTTGCAGAGATGACACCAGATGAAGGCATCTCTCCACTGGCAAGGCTCTTGCCATCCCTTCTGCCTGCACCAACACTGCTGAGAGGCTCTCTGTGAGGCTTTCAGTTTTCCAGCCCCATCCCTAAGTACCCTCCTTGAGCAAACCGAATGAAACTCAACATTGCACCCTTCCCTAAGGAAAAGGCCCAAATGATGATGCCAGGAACTGGAAGATGTCATGCTCACAGCGCTACAGCCTTACCCATTAAACCACTCCAGCTCAATACTGAACGTGCACTGCAGGGAACTGCAGTCCCTCACCACTCTCCAGAAAGGAAACGACAAAACCTACTTACCAAAAAGAAAAAGAGGAAACATATTGTAGTCATCATAAGCCTAGAAGTGGACATGTTATCTGGCATATTTCCAACTCAGATATTTAAAAAATGTAGTTAGTTTACCTTGTGTCCTATATTCCCCAATTTCCCTTTTCCACTCTACTTAAGCCCACACAGCATCTCCCAAGATAAGCTTGCCTTTCTGGATTGGCTTTATACCACCCCTTCCCTCTCTCGTCTTTCTGAGATGTGATGGAAGTCTCCGATGTCATGACTTGCAAGACTACAGCCAGGCTCTCTCTACGGTTTGTGGGAAGGGGACAGATGGGAACTGAGGAAGGACAGCCTCTCCCACTGCAGGAGGTAGTCCTGTTATGGTACAACCAATCCTTCCTGGCATTTGTTTATCATTGATACTGTTTAACTAAAGCTGATTTTTAGTAGCCCTCAAAGATTCAGTCTGTAGCCAGCTACTGTCATCCCAAACACTTCAGACCTCTGTCACCATGCTTTGGTACAATCCCTGCAATAGCAAACACAAACATTACGTTCCCCCAAGTACAAATTATAACTTTCAGGAACTGCAATTTTATTTTGGTTATAAACTTACAAAGGTAGCCTTTATGGTGGGAGAGGAGGAGCCACACAAGAGACCACAGGCTGAGCCTTTGTTTCTCCCAGGGAACATTCCTGGGAGAACTCTGTTGCTTCACCTCCAGCCAGCTCTGTTTCCCAAGTGGTTAGCTTCCCAAGTAGTTGTGCTTCCCAAGTGGTTGCATGATATCAGAGCTCCAGTGAGAGCCAAAATGTCTTGTGGTTGCTGAGGCTGCTGGAGGGATCTGCTTCAGATTCCAGGAACTGGGACTCAGAGGGAGAGAAACACAAACTGTGCTTCTTTAGCTATAGCCAGCACTACTGGTAACCTATGCATTCAGAATAGTTTTCCAGGCATGACTTGTGACTTGGTTGTCACTCTGAGCCCCTGCAGGATACACCTCAGCATTCTGAACGTGTGGGCTCTGCTCAGAGCACCTTGGAGGTGCTCCTACCCTCACCAGAGCAAGCTTTAAGGGATTTCCTCCATTTCAAGTTTCTCTAACCCTCCTCTACTCTGTAGATGTCCCAACACTACCCAGCACCAAGCTCCCAACACTTGTCAAAGAAGCATGATATCAAATTGCTGCTCCAAGCCCCCGAGTATCCCTAGGCATTTCAGTCCTCCTGTCAAGCTTGCTAATGTGTCCCTGGCCTGCCACGAGTAATTATGCATTCCTGGAAGCAAAAACTACATTAAAAATCTTCTTTATATGTGAGCTAAGAGTTCCTTTGCCTCATACCATTTTTACTCATAAATATAATATCAAGGTGATCGTGTTCTTCTCAGAGTGTTCTGTAAGTAAAACCTGCAATTGGCAATTTATCAGATGGAAAAATAAAAGCCACATTCAGTTTCTCCCTACACTTAAAAATGACCACGTGCAGTCTCTGAAGCAGTCTGATCTTTCAACAAGGTCATGAATATCAGCTGAGGGGGCAAGGGGAGAAATAAAACCACCCTGCACATGTTTTCCCTTCTGTGTTGCTTTCTTACTGATGTTTTGCTCACTTTCTAAGCAAAGAGGAAGCCTCTCCTGTTCCCGTCACCCTGTGTTTATCCACATTCCAGCAACCAGTGGCTGCTCCTCCAGGCACTCTCCAAGGGCAAACAACTGGATCTTGCCACAGTGCAATTCTGAACTTGATCCAGCTCTGAGTGGGAGTGAGGTGGGAGCCCTGTGAGAAGCAGTGATAGAGGCAGTGAATGGTGGGACACCATGAAATCTTTTGAAAACATTACCCCTGCAGGCTTAGACAAAAAGCACAGCACACCCTTTGCCTAGTGAAAGGCCTGGAAAATGCACTTTAGGAGGCAGAGCCTTAGGAGTCAGATTAAATCCTCCCAGATGTCCCTGGTGACAAAGCAGCCCAATTTGATCAATACAACAGCATTATTAACAGTGCACTGCCTTACAGGAGGATAGTCATATGTTCTTGCCTCTGCTGAGAGTGGGGGAAGGGGTGTAAACTCCTACAGCAATTCACAGGGGAAATGTCTCTCTCAAAATCATTAAGATTGCACAAAGAATCTCTTACCCATTTTCATGGAAGCTGCTTTTTTGGGAGCTGCTTTTTTTGCTTCATTCGTATTGATCAAGCTCGGGTGAAATCCTAGAAATAGTATGTGCTTTACTGTTTTGTCAAAAAGAAATTTTGTTTTTAACAACTTTAGAATCTATACCTTCAGGCTTTTGTTTCTGCAGCCAAGAATACCCTTCCTTTTGGGGGCTAGGTACAGACACATAAATGTAGGTGGTTAACAACAGAAGGTAGGACTTAATGATTACCAAATTTTAAAAATTATTATGAGAATTAGCAATTGAGTTAAGTGCATTTGGATTCAAGCAGAAATAATGGTACTAAAAAGGCATATCTAGATATATATACATACACACATACACCTCACTGCTGCTCCTGAGCCCCAGCCACAGTCATGGCCTTTCTGTGTTTGGCTCTTGACAAACACATATACAGACAATCCTGGTACCTCGGCAACTGGCAAGAGAACGGAAGAAGAAAAACAGTCCTAGCTAATCACCTGCTTAACCACAGCCAGCAAATCTGAGGATTTTGTAAAAACCACATTCTGTGTATGTCTGGTGACAAGGTTGCAGAAGGCTAGAGAAGTACCATCCCTATATGCCAGGTGACTCAGACTGGGAGAAAACATATCAGAGAAGCTAAAGGCTAAGTGGTAGGAATGGCATGGGAAGAAGAACTGACTAATAATAAACACAAGGCCAGCATATGGCCTTTAAAACCAGGAGAAATACCCTCTTATCCACAAAGAGAGGTGTCATCCATGGCTGGAAAAAAAAACCCCACCACAGAAATGCTGCATCAGCCGCCTTTCTCCAGCACTCCTCTGGAACAACACATGGTCTAAAAGGCAAAACGACAGACTTGCTTCCTCTCCACTGGGAAGAAATCCTGCCATTCATTCCCTCTGCCACCTCTCCACAAAAAAACACTGAGACTATCAAATCCAAGCCCTATAGCAAGGAGGTTAAAAATGCTGAGTTTGAGCACACCAGGCCACCTCCACACTGTGTCTGGTAAGCAATTCTCACCAGAGAAGTGTGGTGCTGCTTCAGATCTGCTGGCACAAAGTCCACTCAGAAAGGGGTGATACAGAAGTGTCTAGACAGACTAAAATTAAAAAGAACAAATTATATTACATTGCCCACTGTCTGCACACCAGGGCCAGATTCTCAGAGGGAGGAGTAAATAGCTGGTGCCATAATCGTAGCTAGTGGAGTCATCTTAATTTACACTGAGCAAGGACCTGGCCCAGAAAAATATTCCTGTAAACTTTGCAGCCAAAAATCCCTCTGCTAGACCACATTCCACCAGTTAAACTGCCAGGGAAGACAACTGCAGAAATAATTTAATTAAAATGGAGACTGGGGAGCTGGTATCCTTTTCAAGCTCTGCTCTTCACTTCCTCTCTCCAACAACTGAGTGCTGGGGTGTCCCAGTTTCACAGTCTGTAAAATGGGCATGCTACACCTTCCCTGCTTTCTGAGGGCAATGGCTGTGAAGCAACTTATCTGTTCAAAGCCCAACCATCAAATCAAACAGATATCTGAATGCTCTAAACCTCTGGGTCTTGGATGAAAGGGCATGTATTTTTCTCTGCTGAAATGGCTCTGTCGTTTCTTCTGGACAATTTGAGTTTCAAAAAGGCAACTTGCAAGTTTTGCTTCCAAGACTGTAGGTGTCAGGTTCCCTGACTTATTGGGGTACTGCTAAGGATTTTTGCTGCTACAGACTGCTCAAACTTGCCAACACAGCTCCTGGTACTGAAATAAGAGTTAGGCAGAGAGTACTGTTTTTCCACAATTTTCTCTTTCATATATTATTTCTGAACTTCAAATTTTGTTCTGATTAGCATCTGGAAGGACAGTGAATTTTCTGCACATTCAACTCTTCCAGGAAGTCATTAGATGAAAAAATACACCCAGGATGTAGACCAGTGCAATCACATGATCAAGTCATAAGAATGGTGCCATGTGATGCCTCACTGTAGCAGGTCCTTTGTTTTCACTCCTTAATTTCTGTTAAAACATTTGGCTTTTTACATGCTGGTCTGCAGAATCATTAGCAATGGCACATGGTTGAGGACCTGTTTCTTTACAGTCCTCATGTTCCACACAAAAATCCCTCATGGATACCCACAGCTTAAGAACTTTTTGAATAAAGGGGTGGTAGATGACAGTTTCTGTGAGAAGTCTTCACAGAGGCAGAACCAAGCAAGAACCCACACAGCCCTGCTGCCTGCAGTTAGCTGTGTGCCTCACTGCTATTTGATGAGGCCCCACTGTTTTGTTATAACCCCAGTAGACCCTGCATGGGGTGAGCAGCTTCCCTACATGAAGGAAGGGGAAGGGAAACATCCATCTTCTGAAACACCAGGAAAATACTTTGCCATGCAAGGAGCCCAAGCTGACTCAAAGGAGCAGGGATGGTTAAAAACAGCACAGCGGACAAACACAGAAGGAAGGTCCAGAGTCCAAGGTGTCCCAACAAGCGAACCAGAGAGTGCCTCGCTGTCCAGAGCAGCTGAGGTTTGTGTGTCCCCGTTCCATCCCTCCCCTGGCTCAAGCAGGCTTCTAAGCCTCCCGCTAGTGGCTTTGGAAAATCTCCTCTAAGGCGGCAGGGCCAGGCTGCAGGGAGCCACATTGCTCAAGGCCACCAGTCACCCACCACAGTGGATGGTGGCAGAGTGGGGAGACACTCCATAGGAATGACGGTGGGACCCCACCACTGACCACAAAGCATTTCAGGCAGGCTGCTCCCTGTCCACACTGGAGCAGCTCCCTTTGCTGAAGAACTGTGCAGCCCTCTGAAGGACCCTGACTGTTTGGAGAGGTGGGCAGAGAAGAACAGTCTGAAGTTGGAAAGGCAAACGCAGGGTCTCACACCTGGGGAGGAACAACCCCTGCACCAGCACAGGCTGGGGATGGACCTGCTGGAGCAGCTCTGTGGAGAAGGGCCTGGGGGTCCTGGTGGACAACAAGCTGTCCGTGAGCCAGCAGTGTGACCCTACAGACAAGAAGGCCAATGGGATCACGGGGTGTATTAGGAAGAGCATTGCATGCAGGGAGGTGATCCTGCCCCTCCAGTCAGCCCTGGTGAGGCCACATCTGATGCGCTGTGTCCAGTTCTGGGCTCCTCAGTACAAGAGAGACATGGAGCTCCTGGAGCAAGTCCAGCGAGAACAACAAAGATGATTAAGGAAATGAAGCATCTCCATTATGAGGAAAGGCTGAAGGAGGTTGTGGAGTCTCCCTCACTGGACATATTCAAGAAATGCCTGGACACAATCCTGTGCTATGTGCTCCAGGATGACCTTGCTTGAGCAGGGGGATTGGAGCAGATGACCCACTGTGGTCCCTTCCAACCATACCAACTCTGTGATTTTGTGAAGAGAAGGGCAGAGGTGTGCTGGGTGGGCACCAAAATTCAGGAGGCCTTTACCTTTCAGCTATGATCCTGATTAAAAACTATTTCACATCCATCAACCACAAAGCCAGTAGTCTTTAACTAACTAACCAACATATAGATACTTTTTCCCAAAGGTCAACAATGCACAGCAACCCTAACAGCTTTTCCCAATACTAATACCACCCCATGGTTGTATCTGTGCTTTTAGGCTCTTTGAAATGCTGAGATCTTTCACACTCACTTCTAAATCCAGCACTTAGAACCAGCTACCATCAGGTCATGTGATCAACACCAATTTAACTTCAACCCATTTAAAGTCTGTTTCATTAAATAAACAAACACAAATTTGGCATGACTTTTTTTGTTTCCCTTTACTGTGATGGATCACAGCCCTTGCTATGAAAACATGCTTAATAAAAACAAATTGGAAAACTAAGGAAACTCATAAAAAGCTTTGATTGTGAAGAAAAGCAGGGAAAAGGGCTTAAGGAAGAAATGCTACATTTTTCTGTGATGCCAGCAGAAAGAGGCAGTTTATAAAGAAAACCACACAGTGGCAGAAAATAAATCCTTGAGACTGAATTTGGAGAAACAAAAATTAATGCATTTATGGAAGAAACAGCAACACAACATGCACACCTAACACAAAGCAGAGATCCAGTAAGGCTGACAAGAGACCTAGAACAGATAAGACACAGAGAAGACCAATATAGCTTTGAGGACACATTCTTAGCATCTGATACACAGGAAAACTGGAAAGAACACAGAGATGGAAAGTATGACAAAACTCAAAGGGACATGAACCTTTATTACTATTTATCACGTCTGTTCCACAGAGTTGTAATCTCCAGTCAATGAGCAGGGGTCTCATCTCACATTTAGATAAAAAATCCTTGAAAGAGTTAATATAGATGAAAACAGGGAAAAGCATCCCAGCTTTGTGCAGCAATGAACATGGTGAATCCAAACAAAGCAACAGACTTGCTCACGGAGAAGAGAGAGAATACGACAGGGGGAAGAAACAGACTCAGGTAAAAGAGAACAGTCTGTTAGATATTCCTCCCCTAAATCAGCTTTTAGAACAGGCTTCCAAGGAAAGCAGGGCCTCACTCTAGGTGGATTTCAAAGGACACTGGAAAGCACCACTGAGGCACACATTAAGAATGGCACCTACACAGAAGAATTCATGATCTAACAGTGCCACTTTCCAGAGTTTGCTTGTTTCTGGGCCAAATCTGCCTATATGCAGTTTATTGCTGCTGGATGAAGACAGAGACCAAAAATGCTTTTCATCATGTGCACCCTGCTCTTGAACCTCACTTGCCTTCAAAATTAGCCAGTAAAACCCACCTGCTGAACACAAGGTCTTCTCTGACCCTTCTCTAACCTCAGAGGCCAAGCTGCAGCCAGAATGTGCCTTCCACCCCCACCATGACATGACATAACATGGTATGACACGACATGACATGGACTCACTTTTGATTCCAGACAGAGCAGGAGGAAGCCCCCACTTCCATGAACCTGGTCTCTCCTCTGAGACATACTTCCAACCTGACACATAGTACACATGTGGTAAGACTCTCAAAATGAAACGTGTCTGGCCATCCATATGTGCACACACAGGGACCCTTCATGACTCACATTTACACTACAGCTTTTTGACATCATTAAAACAGAGCAAAAAGGTATCAAAAAGGACTTACATACAGAAGTGGATTTTAATGTAAAAAAAAGCCATTCTAGTAATTTAGTCTCAACTCTGGATGACATAGTTCATTGAAGAGCTCACACAAAGAGCTCCCTTAGACACTCATTTATAACCACTTTCAGGTTGGTTTCCACTGTTGGATATGAAAGTCTGAGGGTAAATCAGAATGGGAACCTTCCTTCTATCCATGCTTTGAGACTTTTAAGAAACCTCTGTCATCTGTCATCATTTCACAGATGGGTATGACTGTCCTGGGGGAAGCAATGCCTACAACAGACATCATCCTACCTTGCAGTGTTGGGGAGGCCACATTTAGCTCTTAGAAACATCTTCCAGTTCCCTCCCACACCCACATTTTCTTCATTTATAAAGCCAGTGAAAACAAATCATGCTTCATCCTCAGTTTTATAGAGGGCAGCTCAGGACCTCTCATTCCTTCATGGAAAGAAAATTTCTTTCCGGTACAGCTTCCATTATTTATTAGCTGAAGGTGGGGGAAAAAATGGTATTTATAGGATGCCTAAGGCCATGCTCACTATAAAACAGGAATAAGTCAATAGAGCTAGAGCACACTTAGTGGCCTATTGTGCAACAATTTTAAAAATGTACTCTCTCATTACAGCACTTGAGAATGTCTCCTCCCGCCAACACCAGTGAAAATACATTTATGAGAGCTATAGAGCAGCAATATTGTTTTAATCAAATCATTAACATGGGTGTGCTGTTTCTGCCCACATCCTGGTATTTAGTCCACATCCTGACAAGACCTGGGATTTGTATAGACTGTTCTCCTCAAAGGTGTCAAGTGACTTCGTGGACACTGGACAAGTGTAAATTCACTGTAACTTTGACAGACCTGCACTCACTGACTGATGGGAAATTCCCAACATGATGTGACTACTATTCTTTCCATTTACAAAGAGAAAAAACATTCAGAACTGAATGCCAAAGGTCTTCTTGACCTTTTCCACTTAAAGAAATGGAAATGAGACTGAAATTCCCATCTTACACCATAGTGCAACACCACCTGACCACAGATGCAGCTTGCTCAAAGAAAACACTGACTGAATGGTATATGGTGTAGCTCTCACTGCATGAAGTTAATTCACATGAGACAGTCCCAGTGAGGAGGAGCCTTCAACCTAGAGCATCCACTCAGTGTCCAACTAGTGTACTCAGGACCTGGAGTCACATATACTAGAGGTATTTGGGAGTAAGAAACCACCTACACTTTGCTCCCCTTGCTCTCCCTCAAATGTGTTCTTCAAAGAAAAGCATTTCTCATATCAGGAAAAGAAATCCCAGTGCACCGACTGGCATTCTTCTCAGCACTCAGGAACAATGCTGGGAAGTCACCTGTCTACCAAGTCTTTCATACCACAAAGAAACTCTGTACTGGCATTCTTCTGTTCTCCCTTGAACAACCAAGACATTAAACATTATTATGTTTTAAACAAACCACCAGAACTCAGAAAGCCCAAGACAAGCTAAGCACACTCAGTAAAGAGTATTTAGGAGTATTTAAACTGGGCACCCCAAAATTTATTTGCCAGCATCCAAGAAAGATTAATAAAGGAGTCACTCTCAGAAAACACAAAACTATATTGATTGAACAGAAAATCAAGGCTGCCTGAAGAGAAAGCATAAGCTTTGCAGCCAACTCAGAAAGACCAAGGCTCCCGTACTACCTTCTTAAACCTCCAAATCACCCTAGACATTGCAGGAGCTTTATTCAAGCAAACAACTTCATCCAGGAGGCACTGGAGACAGATATTTCAGCCTCTGTCTGGAAGGTTTCAACCTGTAATTAATGTAACAAATAGCAAAGCTCCCTCTGACCTTAACTGACTCATTCCCTCTAAAAAAACCCCTCAGATCAAATAAACCAGGTTCTTTGGTTTTCAAACACTGCATATAAGAATCTTTCTTTGCACTTTGGAAACACAGGAGAGCCAAGGGATGTGTTGCTAAGAGAAGTCTACATTGCTTCCCTGCAGTAGAAAGAAGGAAACTACTCCAGATGACATCCACTTACCCTGACATTTTCAATCCTGCAAGAAAAGCACCTTACAAGCTCTTTCACTGGGTCACATCACTTAAAGCAGTCTGTCTCTTCCTCCGAGATACTGGAGACCTCCAAAACTGTAAGTGCTTTCTTCCTCTGGTCTGATCAGAGAGAAACATGCCTTACACTCCCTGCTTGACTTAAACCCCCACTGCTCTTTCATAGGTTTCTTAAAACTCCAACTCTCAGAGACTTCTGGTTACATCAGAACCACCTTTCTCAGCACCAAAACCAAGCTCCAGGTTTCCTTGATCATGCAGGAAAGCTTACTAACATAATTTAACACCGTCAAAGCCCAAAAGTAAATAGAAGAAACACGTACCTTGATGAGAATCTGATGTACAGCAACCTTCAGATATTCACAACCACTCTGAGGTGCTGACACAGCTTATGAACAGCTGAGGGAGGACTGTGACACCACCAGAATGAACTGGGACAGCAGCATCAGGTGGAGCCAGAAAAGAGCTATTTTACCCAAACTGGCTGTATTCTCGAATCAGTCCAGTATTCTTTGTTCCTTCCTTATTATTTTAATATACAAACAAAATTAAAAATAAAAACAAGAGACACTGAAGTTCATCCGCATCTGATCTAGACACTAATGAGGGAGGTTTTTTCCATTGGCACCGATTTTCCATTGTGCAGCAAATGCAACCTTTCCACTGTCCACATGTCAGAAACAAAGCCACTTCTGGCCTGACGCCTTCCATATGAAACACTAGACCCCATCTTTCTTCTCCCCTCTCCCTTCCTCCTTTCCATACATAATTACTCACACAGCAGCTGTAGTAGGTTGCAGATGAGCAGAATGTTTTCTTCGGAGCAGCACAAATTTTCCAGGCTGACAGGGGAGGCCAAAAGAAAGAAAAGAAAAAACAAAACCCCAAACGAGGATTATTTAGTACTTTTCACCAGCTCGAAGCAGACAGCAAGATCTGCAGGGCTGGTACTCTTCAAACCACTGCACAGCCACAGGAAGACAACAAAGCTCCTGAGCCACTAAGACCACCGCACACCCAGGGATGTGGGGCACCTCAGATCCAGGATCCAGCAGCAAGACACAGGTGCCAAGGCAGGGCGAGTGCACCGACTCCAAACCGGTACTGCACCTCTCCAGCAGCAGCTGAGCAAAGCAGAGAGGAGTGACCAGCAGTTGCAAGGAGATGAGGAAAACATGTGACTGTACTGGTTTTTTTGGGCGTCTTGTGTACCAACATGCTTTGTAAGGCCCTGCCCTGAGGGAGGGAGAGCAGGCACCCAGGTAAGAGACTAGAAGTATCCAGACACTGCTCACAGCATCACGCAGTGTTGTGGATGCAGTTCTCAAAAAATACAACAGTCACAGGATGCAGAAAGTCTGGATGCCTTTGACTAGCCAAATTTTTAATAGCTGGGAAAAATAATCAAGTCTTAGGGGCACAAAACCTGAAATTAAAAGCTAAAATTGACAACAAAGCAGAAGATGTCAGCCAAACCAAGTCTCTCACACTGAAAAGCACCAGGCCCTCAGGAAATTCCAGAAAGTACAACGGGTTGAAAGATTTCTACCAAACATTCTCAGAAAAAAAATACACTTTTGCCCCATCTAAAGTCTTTTATTGGAATATATATTCATTTTGGAGTCAACATGTTATCCACCGAAATTTCACACATCCAAGATGTAATCTGGAAGGGCAGGATTCAATCAAGCAAAGCAGTGACTCAAATTTGGGTCTCACACTTAAGTGCTGTCATGTGCGTTTTGCGTGTAAAAAGCAAGCAGACAGGAGCACCTCTCACCCCTTCTACTCTTCCACCCACTGAACAATTTTCACCAACCTTTGTTTTCCATCCAGCCCTGGTTTGGAAAACAAAGGCAAGCGATTAAAGGCAGTCCCGTACTTCAGACACAAAGCAATTCAGCACAATGCTGATTCCCCTCCTGGGCTGGAGCTAAGGCAAGTCAGCAGAAATTGCAAATGTTTAAAACCCAAAAACTTTCCTTATGTATGGAAATGAACTCTGTCCACTCAAGAGTCAGGATTAAAACCAAATGCGTAACACCACAGTAGCCTATTAGTACTGAAAGCATTTTTAAAATCTAATTTACTTGTCCTGACACACGCATTTTTCCTCACCGCACAATCTAAACAAACACTCATTTTCACAGTGATTTCCAATCACTTCACTTCAGCTATACCAGAAGAATGCTGCAGTGACAGAGCTGCAAGGGCAGCAAAGTGGGCAAGATGGTCCTGTCCAAAAAACATAAACCCTGTTTTCAGGGCTTTTTGAATTATGTAGATGGAGACACTTCCATCGATTGCAGTTTCTGTCATAACATGCTGGCTTACAAAGGTCCATCATGGTCAAACATCAACCCTATGTCAGCATCCCTTTAAAACCGACCTTCTGAGGCTACAGGTTTGAGGGCAGGATTTGTAAATCAAGACACCAATTGGAATGTCTCAGAAGAGCCTCTCACAAGCCAGTGTCCTCCTCTGCATCCTTCCCCATCAATCACAGTGTCTTCCAAGCTTGCCTGTGTCACTGTCTACTTCTCTATCCCTTGAAGAGCAGGAGCTGTTGACCCCATGTATGATTTAAACTCCAGCTCTGCACTCAGGTCCACAATGCTGGGATATAAAAGGATTAGGACTTGTGAAATATTGCCTGTAAGCATCATGTTCAAAACTGTTACGACACTTAAGTATGGTTGGTGAGCCTTCAGCAAGCACCAATATGCAGTCTCTGCATAAATGACTCGGACTCTTTGGTGTGTGTTGTACAGTACACCACACACCTCTTAACAGTTCTCCAAAAAGTAACACATGTAATGAATACACAGTTGCACTGAGTGGAAATGCTTTGGATTAGAAAGGACCCTTCACATGGAGTGGATGGGCACCTGCTTTAAAAGGATTAAGAGCATCAGAGCAGCTTAATATATAAGAGTTGATATATTAAACCTTTTAAAGAAAAAAAATCAAATGCTTTCTGCCCGACCTTCCTACACTCAACTCCAACATCTATCAAAAAACATGAGAAGGGGTCAAATCAGTGCAATGCACAGGTTGTCACAAAGACAACACAGACCTCTGGGAAGGGGGCTTTAAGCTTACTTTTCAGAACATTCTTTTGAATTTTTCACAGAGGCAACGCCGCACCCTGCCGCAGGCTTCCCTGCATAGGAGCTGTCCTGCTGGCTGGTGTGGCAAGATATGGGCTCGCAGCTTCAGAGGGGCTGCCTGCCCATGTCCCCGTGGCCTTGCACAACCCTCCCGTGCCCCAGCCTCTGTGCCCGAGCACCACGAACCCAGCACAGGAATCCCCACGGCAGCGAATCAGAACAGAAGAGCTGTCAACTCATCTTGTAACTGAAGAACTGAGAAGCAAAGGTTTGGTGTCCTGATTAAATCCAAGATGTCTAACTATCTTTGAGCATAAAGGCTGAAACAATTTCTTCTAAGGATGGAAATGAGACATGAACCCTGCTCTCACAAACAGCCTAACAACCTGAGCAGCCAAGCAGTCTTCCTCACCAGCTGCTGCCAGAGCAAGGATGGCAAATACAGCCTGGCAATCAAGCAATACATGAGCTTTTTCTGATGTACACACCTATCCCTATAAAAGCCATAGTACCAGCATTTTCTTAATGCTGCTGGATTCAAGTAAGAATTGGAAATCTCAGGTTGTTGGGGGAAGGTTTATAATAAAAGACAACTAAACAAATCTTCAGTAGCTCATATGCAAGGAAGGTATAAAGAACATCAAATTAAAATATAAAAGATCTGTGACTTTAAAGACAATCTCAATGTCTTGGGTACCAGGCAGGATTTAACTCAGAGTGAATCCAGACTAATTTTGACCACGGCAGAAGCATCTGTAGTACAAAAAGCACCTAAAGGGAGAAGAAATTTAGCAATTCAGGTGAGTGATTCCTGCAATGTCAGTCTGAAAGACACCACAAAAATGGCACTCCCAGCTCCTGAGCGCTGCTGGGAGTTTGGAGCTGGTGGGGACATTGTTGATACAGGGAATAGACAGGAGGCACTTAAGAGTCCAGAGAAGCAGAAAGAAGAACTCAGTACTATTCTTGAAAACACCTTTATTAACTCTCCAAAAATTCGTATTTAGCATCAGAAAGGAAAACCGTCACCAATTACAATACCTGTGCATAACTTTTAACAAGGTTTTGAGCATGGTGATCAAAAGCCTACAATTTTTCTTCCCCTCTGCAGAATGTGACAAACTTGATAGGAAGATGAGGTGTACTACTACCCCACTGCTTAATGTACTAAACATCAATATTGCTCAGTCAGTGAGCAAAATCCCTTTGTTTCATAAGGACAACTGCAATCAAGGTCGTTCACATGCAGCTACAGTCAAACAGAAGCAGCTTCCCTATAATGTTTCCCAAGGCAGAATGGAGAAATAACACAATGAATGTTTTTCAGTGGAGAATCACTTGATAAAGCCTCAAAAAAGCCCCAACAATATCCAAAAGATACCATTTGCCTCAACCCTGGAATGCTTAACTACGAAATTACTACCTGGAACTGAAAACCTTCTGCCATTTCCACATGGAAATATCACACTGCAGACTAGCTACATATCATGATTTTCATGTAGCCTATTCTAATCTATGCATTGCCTATTCAGTAGGACATACAAAAATGTGTGGGCTTGTGGGAGGGTAGATTTAAGCATCCCAAACAAGTAAGAGAAAATATTTTCTAGTTGAGTACCCACATCATGATTGTGCATTGCTTAAAGGTATATTTACCCCATTTCAAAATCACTTGACACAAGTCATACACATAATCAGCTATTTTAAGACCTGTAACATGGATTGCGGGGCTCTGTGCTTTCAGAATGCCAAGAAATAATCACTTATAACAACAGATTCTATAATTAAGAAATCATGTTACAATAGAGACAGCAGTTTCAAGTTTGTCTTTCCTCTTTTTTTCCATCTCTTTCTGTAAGGTGACAGGAACATGCTTTCAGCACATGGAGCAAGCAGAAGGACTGCATGTATAAACGGACCAGCATTCAAAGTCTGAAATACACTGCATTACACATGTGGCTGTTCTTGGAAGTCAACCATTTCTGAAAGTTATTCTCAAGAGGCATGATATACTATAAGCACTTAAGAAATGTGTTACACTGTGACTGGAACCAAGATGAAATAGCAATATTAAAAGAGATGGTTTAGTTTATGTAGTGGCCAACTACGCCATTAAACTAGAACAATGGAGACGATGGGGAGGCAGGAATGTTCTTCAGTGTGATTTATTCCTTTCCAGTAGGAGTGGAAATTTTTCCTATAGGCCTGGAAATAACCCTATCTGCCAAGCAAAAGTCAGCATTAAGATGTAAGAATTCTGCTAGATTAGTCACCTTGGGATACTCTGCTCTCACACTGCACAGGGATCTCAAAGTCCTTTTCCAGAATGGGTCAAAACTTAGCCTCCTGAGCTTCACAAAATCCATTAGGCCTTAGCATTGCTGTTGTCAGACACTTCAGAAAGTGGGAAATTGTGACTTGAAGAATTGATTAAAAATAGGCAAAGAAGGCTATACGAGACGGTTAACAGCAAAACAAAGGCTTCCTCGATCCTATGCTTTACAGGAAATGTGCATCTTTCTTGAAAGGATCATTGTTTGCTGCAGCTGAGAACAGCTGGGTCAGCCAAGGCAAGAGGAAATGTTATCAGGCAGTGGTTATCAGGCAAACAATATAATGCCATTTCTACTTCTGCCAGCCAATTAGACCTATGCTGCCTGCTGACACATGCGGGAAAGGCTATCTCTTTCAGAATAAACCACAGTTTGGCACCTAAGCCCTGCTGGTTTTATACAGCTGCATCAGCTACACACATGATGACTGTGAATCCACCTGCTCTTTGTGCTCCCATTTTCTGACATTATGGGAACTGCCATGCTAGAGGCTGACCTATGGCCCCCACAGAACATGAAGAGAGCCCCAAAGCATCTCCTGATGAGACCCTTTCTTCACAATAGTATGGTGAGTTTGGAGTCCACCAAGGTGCCTATGGAGAAGGGTAATACTGATGGTTCGAGATGTCACCCCTAGGAAGAGGCACATCTCATTACAAAAGATGCCTTCTGCACCCTAATCTTTCAATGACTCCCCAAATGACATTGTGAAGGCCCAGCAGGAAGAACAGAGTGAAGCCCCACGTCCAACTCTTCTGAATTCTCAGCTCTGCTCTCCCTCTTCTTGCAGCCTGGCACACAAAGTGGGACCATGTGCAGCTGCACAGGCTATGCTCCTCAGAGTCATCTCCCTCAAAAACAGCCTCCTACCCACTTCCTTCCTCTGCAGAGTAATGAGGCGCTCTTCAGCCTCGTGCTGCCTCTCCCAGCAGTCTGGTTCCAATCTCGGGGATGCCACATGAGATAACTTCCCCAGAGCAATGGCATATATGGCCAGAGGTCCTCCTGCTGCAGCACAGCAGCCACGCAGGTGCTGAAATCTCCCCCCACCCTGGTCCTGAACTGCAGAGTCAGCTCGCAGGGACAGAGAGAACTAGGACGGTTCAGTTAGAGCCAGGATGAAGCACCAGGCAGAAATTCACAGATGCTGAGGTACCAGCCAGCTGACTTACAGCAAACGACTCATTTTCCAGTGCACAGAGCCCACCTCTTGCTTTAATCCCTATTCAGTGCCACAGAAGCTCAACACTGCTAGAAAAGCTAAACAAAGTTCCTTCTCCTGACAAAATTGTACTATTAATTACTCATTATATTCTGACATGCTCACTCCAAGAAAAAATTCTCCTGACCTCGAAACTGTTTTGTCTGAAGGAGTATACCTAAAACTCACAGCAGAGCTAAACTTCCGTTGTCTAAAAACCAAGCCCTCCCTTCCCAACATGTACTTAAAAAAAAGCACCAAACACATCACAGCTTCAGTTCCAGCTTTCACTGTAGGTATTTCCACTTACACAATGCAAACTATATCCAGGTTGGAATAAGGGGGCTTTTGTTTGTATTTTTAACTTCTAAAAAAAGAAACCTATACAAAAGGAGAAAATCTGTTCCTACACAAAATATGTTTTGTACATATTGCTGGGTTGTATTCATTCAACTCCAACGCTAATTGTCAAAAGCACAGATACCAAACTTGCTCACATTGCTCTTGCACAGGGAAGGAAAATGGGAGATCAGCTGACTGTGTGCAAGCATTTAGCAACCTGCCTGAGCTGTCAGTGCCCTCTGTGAGTAATGGGTGTTTCACAATCGGAAATATGAGCAACTGCCCAGCTGTATATTCCTCAGCCAGCAGCTACAAGAGTGTTGTCCACGCTCAGGAGAAGACAGGACTGTGTCACCTCAATGTATGCTCTGATTTTCAACAGGGCAAGTGCATCTTCTATGGTACCACAGTAAGCATCATTTCTTGGAGCAGGACCTGGCACTGACTGACCTCTGCACATCATCACTAGTAGCTGCTAATCACAAAATTGGAGCTCACAACGTGATAAGGAAGCTTGCTCTACACAGCTACTTTCCCCCTCAACCCCCACCTTCTTAGGAGACTGAAGTAATTTCCTGGGACGCTGCTTTGCTGCTGGGGGAAGTAGTGCTCTGGAGCCTCTGTGAAGCTCAGGTATGGCACCAGAGCACTTCACTGGAGCAGTGGCAAGACTTATTCAAGCGTTTTTACTCAGAATTAAAGCTGCTGTTTCCCACTTCTGACACATCCCACAGGGATCCGTCACTGCCCTATCATCTCTCCTCCCTGGAGTCTCAACTATAGCCTGACAGTTTTAAAGGATACCTTTAGAAACACACACATTCTTTGTCTGCAAGTTGCTACAGTTTGCTTAAAATAAATAAATCCCCAAGATCTGATTACATTTGCAAGTGATTTAGAAGAATTAAATTGGGGTCTCTGTGTCAGTGGGTCTGCCAAGCTTGTGTAACAGCATGGTCTCTGCACAGCCAGCTTCAGCTGCTCCCACCACTGACACATCAGTTTTGCTGCCTGTTGTTTGCAAGGAGAGCCCAGGCAGCAACAGGGGAACAAACCATAAATACAGGATGCATTGTGAAACATCGGGCACTGGTTGCAGGATTTGAGAGGAAATAAGGGAAAACGTAGCAAACTATTTTCAGCTTCTCTTTTCAAGCATATGTGGAGAATCAATGGGGTTTAACCAGGGGTGTGACTTTGAATTCTGCAGTAGTAACAGTGAGACTGGGTAGGTACGTTCTACTGTATAAAACAAACTGCTGCTCTTCCATACATAAAAGAAGGCAGAAGGAGACAAGAGTATCACTCGCAGTACTGCCTAAAGCGTGCTGGCTGTGTCAACAGACTATGTTGCTTTGGACTGTTACTAATATGCAACCAAATATGCAACCAATCCAACAACGATGCTATGAAATTTTTTTAAAAGTAAATATATTAATCTCTTCAGCTTAATTAGCATGTTAAAAATATAAAAGGAAAGCAGATGTGACCATCATGGATGTGTGCGCTGAATATTAATAACAAAAAGCATCCCCTCCCCCTTGGAGGATAAAGCAAAGTTGGATCGGTCATTTTGCAAATTAAACCCTGAATGCGTTCACCCTGTAGCTGACAATAAACCTCTGGTTGTGTACATATACATACAAAGCTGAAACCAAAACGATTTTACTACGGAAAACCTTTAAAGACCCAGTGCTGGTCCAGCTGGCTGACAATGCTACAGCCTGAGTACTCCCCAGAAGCTCTGCCATCCACATTTCTACCCATACACACTTCTAAGGAGAAAACAAATTAACATCTCAAACTGTCACTTACTGGAGACCTAACACAGGCTACCCTTACACTAGCCAAGACTCAGGTGAATGCTGGCAAGATGAAATCCAGTGGCTCGTTATTCTCACCCTGATAGTGCCACGGGTCCGTGCGCTGCAATAGCACCACATGTCATCCCAGCCACACTCCACTATTTCTACCCACCAGCAGATGTTTTTTTTTTCTTTTAAAGAGACACCAGTTTCCAGAATTTCACCTGGTGTATCACCTCTGCCAGAAAATCACATCAAGAAACAAGACTATGTCACAATGTTCTGCTGTAAATAAGAATGCTGTCTTTCCTTTCCCCACAATATCTCAGCTGATCATTATTTATAGTTAACAACTGGGTTCATAGTGCATTTTACACAGCCCTTCTCTGTAACTTACTCTTCCCCTTGGTCTTACTTATTCACGCTACCAGTCGTCATTTTAATGCATTTGTAATACTTGATTTCCATCTTTATCCTAATTCTGTCTTCATATTAACCCTACAGTGCCTCAAAACATGCTGCTTTACTGGAACCAGCCTAAGGCGTCATTGTTTCAAGACAGTAAGAAGTGTGTGTTTCTCCCCATTTTCTAAGAAAAAAGGAAAAATAAAAAAGAATGAAAAATAAGTCACATTCCTAGTTACTGAACTTAGCCTAAAGCTTTTGCTAGTGCTTCCACGCACCTGCCCACCCTCCACCTCTGACTTAAGCTACGATTTTTATTGACATATACTAATTACCTGAAAATAAGAATGATCTATTCCATTTCCACCAACTGCCAGTTGTCAGCACTGGCTGGAAGTGATCAGGCTTGTTTAAAAGAACAAAACAAAACAAAATAATCTAAGCTCAAAAATAAAATAAAAATAGTACTCATAAAAAAACCCCCAAACCCTACAGAATGCCATTGGATCTCAGGTACTGCCGGGTGTGCTCAGAAAGGACTGAAGGCAGACAGATTTGAATGGACTGCTCAGTTTCTCATCGTAAAAAATACAGAGATTTAAAGGTCTACCCACGCAGAAAAAAAAAAAAAAAAGAACCACCAAAAAACCCCAACCCTGAATTAAAGAACAAAAATAACATAAAGTCAGAAATGCAGCCTCAATGCATCGACTGTCTGCGCTTAAGAGATTTACAGGAGTAATTTAAATGATTCACCTGCTGCCAGTTTTCCTCCAAGGATGGCAAAGCTGAGAAGTAGCCGGTGTCGTGGACAAGCTGGAGTTCCTGGAATATACTATAACTAGCCAAGACATCCATGCTGCTGCTGAGCAAGACCCTTTCTTTCTGCTTTTGTGTGTGTTTGTTTGCTCGGGTGGGGGGTTGTTTTTGATCATAAAAAAAAAGGAGGAGGAAAATCAACCAATGATAGATCCAGCGTCCCTTTGGCTTTGTTTTGTTTCAGTCACACTTTAAAAAAAAGAGAGAGAGAGAAAGAGGATCAGCGCGGAGGAACGGCGAGGTTCGGGGGCCGGGCCGAGGAAGACGAGCGGCGCCGGCGCGCACCGACCACCCCGCGGCCGCCGCACCGGGGCACGTCTCCGCCGCGCTCCGCGCAGCCCCGCGCCGCGGCCATGCGCGCTCGCGACCGCCCTCCGCGCCGCCCCCTCCCCTCTTTATTTTCGGGACACCACATCCCACATCCCGCCCCCCCTCATCCCACTTCCCTCTCACCCTCCCTCAGCAAGCCCAGCCCGACCCCTCCCGCGCGCGCAGCCGCGCAGCCGCGCGGCCCCACTCAGGCAGCGCGTGGCCATGTAGGGTAAACGGCGGGGCGGGGGGGGTGGGCCCGTCGCGCGCCTGAAGACACTGTGGTCCAATGGCGACGCCTCTCGAGGAGCAGGGGCGGGGCCACTCGTCGCCGCCGGCGGCGATTGGCCGGCAGCGGTGCTCCCGCCCCTTCCCCGCGGCTGGCGAGGCGGCGCGCGGAGAGCTATTTTTAGGGCGCTATATAAGGGGGCGGCGGGGCGCGCAACGACGGCAGAGTGGGGTGTGCTGAGGGGCGGTGCGCGCTCGTTGCGCTTCGGCAGCGGGCGAGCTGTGGCCCGGCTCAGGGCTACCCCGCAGGTGGTGCCTGGCGAGTCCCCTGCCCTTCTTGACCTCTGTGCAGCCCTGTGCCTTTCCCCAGCCTCTAGCGCTCGAGGCCCCGGGGCTGAGAGTGGCCAGAGCAGTCGCAGATGGCTGGGGAATGATGTGCAGCTGACGAGGGTGTTGGAAGGAGTAGGAGTGGGAATAAACCCCGTGCAGGAGCTGCCGGCATGAGGAGCATGTCCACGATGCCTGCGTAGGGACACCATACCAGCCTTTTGAGTGCTGATCCATCCAGGCTATCCCCAGAAACACTCGTGCGCTTACTAAGGCTTCTATCATGGCATTTAATCAGGCTTAGCTGTGAGCTGAGCCCTCTCTGAGTGCTAGTTTGGGTTGGCTAATGAGCTGTTTGACCTTAAATGGTTAGTGTGGTACAGAGCTTCCCCAAAATCGCTCTGGCAGTGGACGCGGTTGCATTTCTGCTTTTGGAAGGATTGCAGAAATGAGTGTGCTCATTTAAAGGTTATGGAGGTGGGGAGGGGCTTCCAGTAATAGATGAAATATGTTCTCTTTGTTGCTCTCGAATTCAGAGGGCTCTGTGGTCCGATCGGTTGCATTGCCAGGGCTGTATCTGGGCACCAGACTCTTGGATGAACATCCCCCTGGTGCCCTTTAATGGTGAGTTGTCAGCATTGTAAGTTGGACTGGGTATCAGGGCAAGCAGATGATGCCAGGGATTGCTAAACTATCTCCTGGTAGAGCAGTTGCATCACACTTTCCTTGCCATGACTAAGATGTCTCTTCCTTTTGCACCTGGATGAGTGTTCCAGGACTAGGTCTTGGCTGGCATAAATTGGTGCAATGCCACTAGTACAGACACATCTCTTTCCAGGTGTCCCACTCAGATTGATGTGAAAGAATGAGGCAGCAGAATTCATCAGTACTGATTAGTTCATGGTATGTTTTCTTTCTTGGTAATGAAGACAAATTGCCTTTTCCAAAACTGGGTCCACGTTTACAATTTTGAAAACCATGTTTGAAGACAGCTTGTCAGGATAAGCCTCTAAAGAAAGCTCAAATAATGGCTGCACCAGTCCCAGATTCTTGTAGGTGCTGTCAAGAAATACGAAGCAGAATAAGCACTTCTCTAGTTTGAGGAGTCAAAATTTAGAGGGGAAAAAGGGAAATGAAGGTGTTGGTGAAGAACCACAGTAATGGGGAGAGAACTGGGCATAGACAATTGTCTCAAATAAATGATCTCACCACTACAAAAACTCCCTTTGTGTTGGTTGCATTGAAAAAGCACCAGGATGGCTTGTGGGAGCTGTTGCTCAGGAGTTGACCTGAGGCTGCAGGTCTGGATGGTCCAGGGGCAGCTCCTTTGAAGATGGTTGTCTCCTGTGAGCTACTTGTGAAATCAATGCTGTTCCTGGCCTTCACCTGGGGAGCCATAGGTTGTCTCAAACAGGACCATTCCTGGCATCTTTAGCTTAGCAGAGAAGGTATGTGAGAGGCTGGACATGAATAATAAACTACTCTTTCTCATAAATATATCCATAAATGTGTAAATGTATGAGTTAGTGGGAAGATGAGAGGGAAGGTTAGCACAGCAAGCAGTGCTGGAGAGGTCTTGCAGACCATCGTTACCCATTCCAAGCATGCCTCAATCTGGCAAAGTGACACCTTTCTTGGGCACCTTGGGAAGGGAAAACTTGACTGGAGAGGAGAGAGCTTGACAAGGTGGTCAGATGTAGAAAGAAGCAGCACTTGGGTATCATAACATACTCCTGCACCAAGAGGGTTACACAAGAAATACTTGTTTCAGAAAAGGCCTATAAGCATTTATCCTTAACAGCTTGTCAGAACAAGGCCAAATGCATATGCAGAGGCTTTTCTGACCTAGGCAAAGAAATAGAGGACAAAAGCAATGAAGGTTTATGCTCTGAGCTATTTAAATATCTAAACATCTTAAACTTTCTGTCTTCAAATTTTGTAATTCCTGTAGCTGAGAAACATTTTGGTGCTTTACTTTTGTCCTTGTTTAGCGTAACTACCATTTTAATATGTAGAAAGTTTAGTGGTCTAATATCCAAGCTCCCCTCTAGCCTGGTCTGTCAAGCTGTGGGTTGGTTATGCTTTGGTTTACTGCAAAGCTTGGTGTACAGGCAGCCCAGGAGTCCTCTCTGCTTTATAAGCACCTCTTCTTGCCACTGAGTAGCTCTCATGTGAATCAATTAAAATCTTTCTAGTTGTCTGTCTTATCCTGAACTCTCTGCTGAAAGCACGTCCTGGAGGAACTGCCAGTTTTCCACACTCACGGTGAAGGCTGTACTCTGTTGTGGAGCTCAGCTGCTCTACACCAGCAAAGAGCCCAGACTGTGCCCAGGTTGCACTGTAACTGGTAGCCAGATCTGATGAGCAGATGCTGGTCTGCTTCTCTGGCTGGCTTCAGGAGGAATTGTGTCTGAGGGCAGGATTTTGGCTGTGAGCCTTGAGGTGAAGAGCTGGGCTACAGATCTGGCTGCTTGCCTGAGTGGTTTCCAGGCAGACATTGCATTTTTATTGTCTCAGATATTCTGCTTTGGAGGTCAGTTGAGAAAGCAGAATGGGGTTGTCACTTGGCAGAAGTAGAAAAGCCTAGACAAAAAATGAATGTGGTGGTACACTGGGTATGATGCTGTTAGTCCAGAACCTGAGGTGGCATCTACCTGTGCTAATCCAGAGGTAGGGCAATTTCTGCCAAGCTCTCATTTCCCAGGCTGTACTGACCTTACTCCTGGCAGATAGCCAGTTTCCCTGCTCTGGCCCAACCACACCACCCATCACAGAGAGCAATGCAATCAGATGTGGAGGAGGAGCAATACCTCCCCACTGCTACACAGCTGGGCTCAAGGGCACAGAGGACTGCACAAAAATCCAGGCAAAGGGTGCAGGCTGGACCTGCAAGGGGTAAGGACAGGCATTTCAGCCAGAGCACAGATTTGTCCCATAACAGGTAAAGAGAATAGCTTGCTGCTGAAATGTCAGGAAGATGCAGGGAAGTGATATGGCTGGTTGTGCAATAGCACCAATGGGCTTTGGGACCTGGGAGACGGGAAGTAGTTATATTTTTGACATTAAGGGACAATGAGAGTGGTTAGTCCAAGTGAAAGGAAAGAAAGAAAATATTTCCTTGCTTGTTCTGCTCTTCCAGAGAAAGAGGAAAGGTGATTTCATTGTTTTCTGTGAGGAGCTTGAATTTATCATAGCCTACCATAGGACCTCTAGCAAAAACCTCTTCTACCCTCTCCAAGTCAGGAGCACAGAATCACCCCCTGCACATGGCTGGGTCCCTACAAGCCACTGGTATGCATAGAATCACAATTTTGGTTGCTCTTATTGCTTTCCCTTGTGATATTTCTATTCCCATTGCCCCAGAAGCAATGGCAAGGGATGCTTAGTGGGGAACCAGCAGGGAAGGCTGATTTGTAGGGAACTTTGGGATGTTGATTTTGTGTTTCCTTGCTTTGTCTTGGGCAGAGACAAGATGCCATAATGCTGTCGGGGAGTATATCAATTCACAGTTTAAACATTTCACTGAATACACCTCCTTTGGTACCAATGGTGTTTCAACAGCTGCACTGAGGTCCCCTTACATAGCTCATTATGCAGTTTTTAAATCCCATGGTCTTCTGCATAGTCAACAAAAGTGCTAAAGCACTTTCTCCTGCAGGGACAGACTGGTCCAGGTGTCCAGGCTACCAGTTTCTTCTACCATCATATTTGCATGCTAGGCTGCCAGCTGCATCTTTTCCTCTCCTCCACCTCAGACTGAGAGCTAATACAGCTTTCCTGTCCTTAGAGCCTGTGACAGGGTTGTTTAGAAGTGTTGATTCTTCAGGCTGTGTCCTTCCTGGAGGAGAAGAGGCTGTGCCTGCAGGTTGGTAAGGTTGAGGTTGCCACTGGTTGTAAAGCCTTGCAAAGATCGAAGAGGGAGAGAAGTATGGAGAAATTCACTGGCGCGTGCTTGGATTTGCAGTTGCAGCCTCTCCAGAACTGAATGCAGAAATATGCTGCCGGGAGAGTGGAGGATTTGTGGTGGTGGTTTATGGCCAGGTGGCTGTCAGAGGCACAGCAGGAGAGCTCAAAGGCAACCCTGCTGTTCAGGGTTGCCACTTCCCCATACTCCAGTGTGTCTGTGCATCTATATCCGTGTCCACATCTGATGAGAACCAAAATCATAACAAGCATGAAGCAGCAAAAAGGGAGACAACTTTACTAGAGTGAAGCATTTCTCCGTAGGCCCCAGAAATCCCCTGTTCCCCCTCCAGCTGGATACCTCACTCCTTCCCAGCCTTTCATCTCCTCCTTAGACCTCATTTTCCTGGAGGAAGGTCACTACTGTTGGCCCCATGCCTGCACAGCAGCATTTCAGTGGCCTGGAGAGCAGTTCAGTATTTCATGCTGCCTTCTGGCAGGTGCATCCCAAGGGCACAGGGAATGGAGGTGGTTTCCCTTCCCATCTCCATGGTGAGGAGCAGCATGGCTGTAGCTTGCAGCTGCACTTGACTGTCTGGATAGGACACACTGAAGCAGGGTGGTGGCATCTCTGTGCTGGGGCTGAGTGGGTGGAGGTGCCTCCTGGCCTCCAGTGAGTCACAAACTGTTCACCAGGTCTTCAGCAACAAAAGGGGACACCAGAGTGTGTCACAGCAGGTTCTTGTGCCTCCCCTCCTTCCTGAAAACAGGCACCGTTTGGCTCCCCTTCTCTTTCAAATCAGTGCCCTGTGGACATTGCAATGGGTTTAATTGCAGGGCAGTTAATGAGCACTCTCCAGGATTAGAGATGGAATGGGTCTAACCCATAATCATAGCTTAGGGCATCCAAAGGTCTCAGTGGACTTTGCAAGTTGATCACTGGCCAGACACAGAAGATGTTTGATGGGAAAACACAACATGCCATCCTGAAGCAGAAACATTATGCAGCTGAGTTCTCTGGGCTGAGACACAAAAAAACCCAAAGCCTGATGCTTCAAGGGAAAGTTAGAAATCATAGTTGAATGGGCCTGATCCAGATCTGTCATTGAGGCTTTTGACTCCATGTCAAGGCAGCAAGCATGCTCAGCCTGTAACAGGATTGAGTTTCCACTTTGGGGAAGGAGTCTTCATCTGCTGTGGTTTGTTCATGTGCTCTAGGGTTTTTGTATTTATTGTAATAATTTTTACCTTATGGTTGTGGCTGTCTGCATTAGGATCGGTCTCTGTCTCCCAGTTTTCAAAGCCAGGACGCCAAGCTGTGCTGGATGAGAGCACTACAGTTGTGCTCAGAGCAGTATCGTGGTGGGGCAAAGATTCCAGAGGCAGAGAGGTACAACCCTAGTGGTACCGGTGGGAAATGCAATTTCCTTTGAGTCCCACCATGAGCTTGGAAGCCATTTGGATTTAACCACTCCTCTGCTGTCTGTCAAGTCCTCCCTTCTGCCCAAAGTGATATGTATGTTTCTGAACCTCTTGGCAAGGGCAGTTATCATTGCTATTCTGTTGGTGTTCAGCATCTGACATAAACAGTCTCTGATTATATTAGTAGGCTCTCAGGTACTTCTACAGTACAAATAATAAATAATAATGAGCTGCAAGGAAGCCCTTTGAGTCTCAAGTTCAGGCTGGCCTCCTACAACTTCCACACAAGATGTCCACTCTGTAGACTTTTCTGGGCTGCTGTTGCAGTGCAGCAGTGCTGCTGGAGAGTGGCCTGGGAAGGGGGTCCCAGCAGCCTTGGGAGATGTTCTGCAGCTGTCAGCAGACAAACTTGTGTGCGGCAACTCTGGGTTGGCGGGCTTTTAATATCTGGGTTGGAACACACTTTGGTAGTTTATAGGCAATCTTAAAATATGAGAACATTGGCATGGTTCAGTAGATGGTAACTGGGGACTGGCTTGTGTTGTTACACATACTAGTCTGGACAAAATGTTGGTTTGTGTTGGCTTTAGCCAGCAAGAGCCCTGTTAAGAAAAGCTGACATTGCAGCACAGGTAACACACGCAGCAAGAGGGGTCTGCTGTGCACAGCTCTTCTGTGGTGCTGCAGCAGACACCCACAGCACTTGCTGCCTCTGGGAAGAGGGCTCTTTGGAAATGGCTTAGAGCAGCATCACTAGGGTTTTCTCCCTTGACTTTTTGCGGAGGAAGGAAATGCAATGGATTGAGAGCAAAGCTGGAAGCTCCAAGACTCTTACTGTTCTGTTTTCACATCCTCTTGGGGTTTCCCTTTAGTCCTGTTCCTTAGGAGAAGCTGCTAAAGGTGTGGCTGTCACAGTCAAGTGCGGATGTGTGAATTAGTAAGGAAGTACTGGTGTGCAGGGAAGCAAGCCTATGCTGCTTGCCTCCTGGCCAGCTTTTCTTGTTCCCCAACAGAGATGCATGAAGATTAAAGTACTTGGCTTGGCACAGGCACACACATACCCCACAGCAGTGGCCAGGCTTCACACAAAGAGGCTGCAGTCAAACTCAACCCTGAGCCAGACTCCCTGCTCTGGTTGAGGAGTTGGGCTTTACTGGCTCTGCTGGCATGACACAGGAGCATCACCTGGGTATCACAGCATTTCCCTGTGTAAAGAGCACCTCATTGAGGAATCTTGTTATTGAAAAAAATAGAAACATCTTTTCTGTTGGGCAGCCTCTTCCCATTCCAACAGCAGCTACACCTCCAGGGCTTCTCTCTCTCTGCACCCACACCACGCTTGAAGAGAGACCTTTGAACAAGACCTTGCAACACATAGTCTGTAAAAAAAATTCCTTGCAAATGAACTCTCCTGAGGGCTCAGCCCTTTGCCAAGCAACTGTCGACTGCTGAAAGGAAAATGGATATTGTTCAAGAGGACGAGTCAGTTCTAGACCTCTCTCCCACCACAGTTTTTGTTCCTTGACGTTGATTTCCCTTGAGGATCCACATGGCTCTGTCTATAGCATGAGCAGCACTTGGCAGAGTATCTCGTACTCGTTTAGCCTATGTGGCATACTGCATCACTGGGTCAGATGGATACCTGTTTGCTGGAAGAAAGGCAGTAACTCCAAGAGCACTCCATTAATCCTCGGGTGTTGGTTGCAAAGCACAGGAGCTCACGGGTTAAATGTGGGAGAGACAAAGCTTAGGCCAAAGTGGCAAAGCAAGTCAGAACCCACAATTAAACCCATATCCTCTCAAATTACAGATTAAAGTACTGTGGCTACTGTACCTGCTCCTTCTGAGCTCTCCCTGACTGGAGAAGGCTCCTGGCTGCCCAACTTGATTTGGGGGTTGAGGAAGCTCTGTTGACCTGTCCCTTCTTCTGGGACAGTGCTGAGCAGGGTGGACAGCAGTTTGTCATCCCTGCCCTTTGTACCCAGAGTAATTCCTGCCAACAGTGTGTAACTGGTTATTACTGTTAAAGCCACAGGGAATGTTATGAGATTATTTTATAGGAAATGGGGGAAATGATTTTGTAAAGTGGAGGTTGCCTGCAAAAGCTGAGCTGAGAAGTTGTTCTGAGGAAAGAAATTAAGGGGTTATACGGGTGATAAAGTGGTAGCCAAGAAGATCTGAGTCTTGCTCTGCAACACCTTGCCTTGAGAGCTGGTTTGTAAGTGGCCAAGGATAGACATGCTGGGTCTCATCATTCCTGCCAGAGTTTTGCCAAATAAAAGGCAGGTACCTGTCATGACAGATACATCCCTGCTGATTTCCAAAACCAGGAGGTGAGAGATAGAGACACAGAGCTTTGGAGGAATGAAACACGAGGGGGACATGTTTCTCCAGAAACTCTTACAGATTATTGGAAGCAGATGAGCAAACTCAGTGGCTGCCTGAGTCTCTGACATCACTTCTTCTCTGTGGTAACACACAAAAACATCACTGAGTTTTTGACAGGGGAGTCTCAAGGGCTTTCATGGCCTGGGTGGGTGGCATACAGTGCTGCCATGCCCTTACTGTCAGTCCACTCTGCTGGGGAATGACTTCCCTCCTGTTCAGATGAGAAGGAAAAGCACTGGCCACAAACTTCCCACCCTTTGGCTCCTCCACCCTCCAGTTCACCAGGGGCCACCCAGGGAGACCAACTGTGGGGGCTGAACCTCTGCCCTCTTGCATTTTTCAAGCACGTAGTTCTTCTGCAGAGAGCACCCTGAGAAACCATCCCTTTCTGGGCAGAGTCACTACAGCATGCATGTATATATATAAAAATTTTAATTAACGTAACTGCTGAATTCTGCACAAATTCAGGAGTGGTTTTCATTAAGTTGCCATGATGAAGGTTAGCAGAGTATTTCTGCAAAAACTTTCACCCAGCACTTTTGGTGTTAAGTTTGACTTCATAAGCCGGTAGGATTGCTCACGCCTTGCCAAAACTGGGGATGCACAGTCCTTCTCCTTAAGAAGGGCAACTGCTGCAGGAGCTCACTCTGGGTCCCTTTGAAGTCAATGGCAAATTTCCCACTGGCTTAAGTAGGAACATGTGTTTCAAGAAATGAATAATGTGAAACTTGAAAAGCAAGGGCTGGTGTGATCAGGACATGGCCTGGTTTGACCTGGAGATTCAACTGCTACGTCTGCCTCCATCTCTCAGTTGCACAGTAAGCAGTACAAGTTTGATTTGTGTCAAAGAGAGCTACATACTGTTATTAGTAACCTATATTATTAGGATTAATTGGATTAGGATTGATAAACTGTGGGGTTTTCTTTGTTTTCTACCAGTAATTTTCACTTTAAATTGGACTTAGACAAAGTGTGTGTCAGGGCGAATTGTCCTTGTATTTGTCTGCACATTTTGGTCCTGCTTTTGAAAAGCTGGTAGAAAAATCTAGGAGTAAAAATTAAAGAGGTCTTGGGAAAGAAAACCCTAAATAGGTGAGGCTTGTTGAAGCAGTTGGTATTTTCTTCTTCAGAGCAGAGTAGACAGTTAATAAAATGACATTGATATTGCTGTGATGAGTTGATCCTTAGGGCTGATGCGGTGCTTGTCCCCAGACGCAGCTCTTGCTGGCTGCAGAAAAGTGGGTGAAGATCCCCTGAGCCCCCAAATGAGCCGGCACCACGGGAGGGTTGCAATGCAACCTGATCCTCGGCTTAGCCCACGTGGACACCCTGTGTGTCTGTGCAGGACCCAGGCAGACCCTGACTGCTGCAGCATCAGGAGGCCTTGCTGGGAGCTCTAGCCAGGCCTAAGTTGTTTTAGTAAAAGCCACTGGTCATAATGTCAGGGACTGATAAAGCAGCGCAGTCTGTAGTGCGGGGCTGTGGCTGTGCAGGGTACGGGGTAGCTCAGCAGTGCTTTGCAGAGCATGCTGGCGGAGGGCTCTCCATGCAGGACTACAGAAGCGACGTGCCCACGGCCGTGGCCAGCAGCTACAGCTGCCCAGTCTCAGAAGGGCACCAGCCACCACGGGTCCAGCTGCAGGGAGACGCTCTGCAAGGCAAGATCCTGCCTGTGTGACGAGCACCAGCACAGTCCCCACCAGCCAGAGCATCCTAAGGAGGCCGGGACTCCCATCCCCTCAGGACCTGCTACCCAGGAGCTGTGTTCTCCCCACTAGGCCAGCAAGGAGGCTGGACAGGCATCTCCATGTGTCTTGCCATTCATTGCAGGACAAATGCTTATTGAAATAATTGCCTCTAACAGCTTGGGAGAGGCCATTAGGGTCTGCCCTGGTAGTGATCTATGGATAATGACTCCCTCTGAGATTTTCCCACTCTTCTGCAATCCTCATACCAGGTGCATTAAAGCTGACCTGCAAAGAAAAATGTTTTTCTCTTTCTCTCTCCTTTGTCTTTTTAAATTATTTTTTAAAATTCGTTGTAGAGTTTTATGTAATACTGCTATTATTGGTGCATTGCTTCTTAGTGGTAGCACCAAAGGGTGAGCCTTGCTTTTTATGGAGTGGGAGACAAACTTGCCAATATTTTGTCTTAGAAACGGGGGGACTGTTGAGGTGAGCCTCCACTGAGCAGAGGGACTGGGTGGGTCTCAGGCAGAGGATCCAAATTCTTAACTGGAGGGACATAGGAGCCAGGTGTGATGAGAGGTACCTGTTCTCCCAAGCCCTTAAGCAGAAATGGCTGTGAAGGTCTCCAGCAGAAATAAATTTTCATCTGAAGATCATGCAGCTTTTTTTTTTTAATTGAAGCATTTTATGAGAATGTGCCAATCTGGACATAATTTTCAACAAGACAGTCAAAGTGAATTATTTGGGTTTCTCTGTTTTGTTTTGATAATGGTGAAATGTCTTGTTTTGATTTCCATGATGCAAAACAGTTTTACTTCTGTCTTCTCATTTTACTACATTTTCTGCTAACTATAAATACAATGTTTATAACAGTTAGTAATTTATCATTATCTTTTTCTAGATGTTATTTAATAACATATCTAATTTTTTATATGTGCTGTTGTGTTTTGACATCTAAGCCAAGTGTCTTTTTATTTTAGTCAAATGAAACAAAATTAAATTTAGATGCAAAGGCAAAACAATTCAATGTTTATTGAAATTAAATATTTTCTTAGTTTTATTTTCTTGAGCTGATTTTTGGGGCTTTATGGGGTTATTTAGTTTTCCACATTCTGATGGGGAATGCGACTATATTCTTAGGTGCGAGGCTGTGGAAATCACTGGTTTTCGGTCAGTATGTTCTTGGGCACTAAAGTTAAATCAGAGCTAGCAATTAAAAAGCAAGCAAGCAGGTTAAAACAGTATGAGAAAAAATAATTCCCCCTTTCAGTTAATTAGGTTTCACATGGAAGAAGAAAGAGAGGATGAAAGGCTTTGGTGTTACCTGTTGTGTAGCAGTAGTAGTGCTTAGGAAATGACTCTAGGACGTCCATGCTTGTAGTTGCCTTCTGATCAGCTCCCAGGCTGGAGTTTATGAAGTTGTACCCAGAAGCAGTGGAGAAGGTGGCGCAGATTCGTGAGGCAGAGGGCAATACATCTGCCTCGCACAGACAACTAGCTTTGGGTGCTGGGGTTTCTGTTATCGGTGTTGCTAACTTGTTGTATGATGCTCTCACATTGGGCTGTGATAATGGCATGTATACATCACACTTTGAAAATGCTTTTTATTGACTTAATGTGAATATTATTGTCATCGTTTATTATGGGGAAGTATCTCATTGTAATTGAAATACAATATGGTGCCATTAATCACTCTGAGTATGAAATGCTAACTTTAAACTGTTCATAGTATATTAAATGCTCCTCTAACCATAAAACAATTTGACTTGCAGTCGGATAGTTTACAAATGGCCGATGTTTAGGATTCCCGGTGATTGACATTTATGCGGCAGTGTTCGTGTGCTCATGTTCCTGAGCAATGTATTTTGTTTGGGATTTCTGTGAAGGTGTTGGGACTTGCATCTTTCCAGTGTCCTGATGCAGAGACGCAAACAGATGCAAACAGCAGGCATGACCATTGTTTGTTTAACAGTGTGTCCACTGCAAACCTGAGATGTGCGTGACAGTCTGGAGTGCCCAGTGGGCTGTGGACAGTAAACATTGCTGGCCTTCTTTCCTCAAGACACTTAGTGAAGGAGACCAGTAAAAAAGGGACAGAAACTCAAATAGTAAGGTTTTAGGCAGGGACTATTGAAATAAAGCCCATTTGCTTTCATGGGATGCTTTTCTAAATTCTCTCTCCTGTATTAGTTAGAAAGGAAAAGGGTTCCTGCTTTTAAAAATAATTTTGAATTACAAATTAATCCATGTACCAAAAAGGAAAAATAATTCAAACTGAAATCATAGTAAAACAATAACAGTGCCATCCACAGTGCTTTGGTCAACTGTGATAAATCGCCTCCAGGTCTGCCCAGCTTCTGACCTCTCCTTACCGCCTGCACCTTGAGAAGTGAGGAAGCCCTCAGAGGCAGCTCCAGCCCGGCTCCCGTCTGCCAGGGACAGCAAAGCCCTCCGTGCTCAATGCACCAGAATTTCAGCAGGAAGCATCAAGCGTTGGAGCCAGGCCGTGTCCGTCTCTCCCTGCCGCCTGTGGCACAAGCCCCGTGTGTGCCCGGTGGCACAGCAGCACCCACAGGGACGGGTCAGGGGCCGTGTGCTGAGGAGCTCTGGCACCGGCAGGCACGGCACGGCAGGGCACAGC
>WBMZ01012191.1:0-124182 GCA_013400975.1 Atrichornis clamosus | reverse complement strand
ATCCCCACAACCCAGGACACATGCAAACTCAGATCCAGATCATACTTTCAGTCATCTACAGTGCTACTCTTTTTGCTGGTATCATTACATTTTCAAACAGATTAGAGATCAGGTTGCTTGGATTTTTAAGGTAACACTTCACACCTTACATACTTTTGTTTTGCATGAGTTTTCCAGATTTTCTTCTTTGAAAAGAAGGGAAATAAATTCTCTGCAATACAGTCATAGAATCATAGAATGGTTTGGGTTAGAAGGGACCTTGAAGATCATCTGGTTCCGACCTGCCCTGCCGTGTGCAGGGCCACTCTCAACTAGACCAGGTTGCCCCATCCAACATGCCCTTGAATACTTCCAGGGATGGGACATCCATCACTTCCCTGGGCAGCCTGCTCCAGTGCCTCCCCACCCTCACAGTAAAAAAATTTTTCCTAATATGTAATCTAAACCTACACTCTCTCAGCTTGAAGCCATTGCCCCTTGTCCTGTCACTACATGTGACACATGTCACTACATTTGACACACATACTCTTGTGAATAGTCTTGCCTCATCTTTCCAAGGTCCTTTGGGGACAAAGCCTTCTCTTTATCAGGCTGAACAATCCCAGTTCTCTAAGTCTTTCCTGGTAGGAGAGGTATACCATCCCACTGATCAATTTTGTGGCCCTCCTTTGGACTTTTTACAACAAGTCCATGTTCTGCCTGTCCTGGGGACCCTGTCACTGCAAAGCGGGAAATAAACTCTCCATCTAATTTGTTAGGTTAGAAAGCCAACATTACTGTATTAGCAGTACTGAATGCATGGGCAATTCTCCTCAAAGCACACTTGCCTGGAAACCTAAGAGACCAGGTTATATTCCTGAAACTAATATATTTTCATCACATTTCCTGAATACATGCATACATGCTAATCATTTCCACTTGTTTGGATGTGGTTCCAGATCTTCTGACGAATCTTTTCTCCTTGAGACTATCTCAAATAAGTCATCAGGTCATAATGTACTTCTCTTATCGTCCTTTGCTCTGACATAAAATCCTTGTTCTCAAAACTAAGATATCAGCTAGTACATATTAATCACTGATAGAAGTAAACAAGGAAGCATCAGCTGGAACAAGACTTATTAGTCACAGATGTAGAGAGGTAACACCAGGCCACATTAATCTCTGGTATTTGTACTGAGTACTGTATGTACAAAATTCAGCACTAACCACAAATATTGGGGTCATACATTATTGTGCTGAAGTTAAAAGAATTTTCCAACATCTTCCTCCACTGCTGCATAGATTTCTTCCTACAGGACTGTTCAGTAACAACCCCAGATCTGGATGCAGCACTGCAGATGGGGTCTCACCAGAGCAGAGCAGAGGGGCAGGATCCCCTCCCTCACCCTGCTGGCCACGCTGCTTTGGATGCAGCCCAGGACACGTTTGGCTCTCTGGGCTGTGGGTGCACATGGCTGGGTCATGTCCAGCCTCTCCTCCAGCAGCACCCCCAAGTCCTTCTCAGTAGGGCCACTCTCGATTTGTTCATCCCCCAGCCTGTATCAACAGCAGGGCTGCTCTGGCCCAAGTGCAGCAGCAGCTCTTGGTCTTGTGACTTCATGAGATTCCCATGACCCACTTCTCAAGCCTGTCCAGGTCCCTCTGGATGGCATCCCATCCTTCAGGTCTGTCAACTGCACCAGTCAGCTTTGAGTCATCTGCAGATTTGCTGAGGGTGAACTCCATCCCTCTGTGAGTCGTTAATGAAGATATTAAATAACACTGGTCACACCCAATATGGACTTCTGATGGACACTACTTGTCACTGATGTCCATTGGGATTCTGAGCCACTGACGACTGCCCTATGGATGCAACCATCTAACCACTTCCTAATCCACCTAACAGTTCACTCATCAAATCCATCATTCTCCAATTTGCAGAGAAGGATTTTGTGGGATACAAGATCAGTTCCAGTTGCATTTTAGGACATGCAATATGGTGCAGCAATAGCACAGTACCTAAAACTAAAGGGAATAAGTAAGAGATGGAAAACCAGTCATAATTTCAGTAATGTCTGCATGTAGCAGCAATGACTGCTTATCCTGCCCTTTGCCATCCAGCCTATCATGCAAAGACTTTACCAGCTGACAGGCACATATGCATGATTTGTTTCTAAGTCTCCGAAATTGTCTGATTTTGAAGCTGTGTTATTTTTAGTTGTATGTATTTACCAAGTAGAACAAAACCTCAAGAAGAAAACTGTTTAAATACCAACAGTTCCCACTTCTTGGGCAATTCTGCTCACCTTAGGAGCCTCTTTGCTGCCTTTTTACTATCAGAATCCCCCTTGTTCTTCCTTTTATCTCAGAAACTGTTGCAATTTCTCTCATAGCTGACTGCCAGTTTGTTTAGCCACTTCAGAAGGAGTACTATGAGAGGCCTGTGTAAGAAATGTTTCAGTTTGCTACACAGAATGTGCAGGTCTTGGAAGGGTCCCCTCGTTCATTTGCGTACAAGTCCTAGACCATCCTAGGACAGCCAGTGACCCAGGCATAGCCTATCCAGTAGAGCCATAGATAGACAACCATGTGCAGACAGTCTGGTACGTGGCATGTGGAAGAACAGAGGGTTAGGAGTAGTACAAATGCATGTCCTGCAGGTTCTGGAGACAGGGCAGATGGAACATTCACGTGAGTATTGTGAAGGACTGGCAGAGACAGCCAGTGATGCAAATGACTGAAAACTATGGGCCATAAATATTCATTATCTCCCAGGTCCCAGCTGATCCTATTAATTTAGGCTGTCATCTCTTCCTAATCATGTGAACATAGGCTACACTTACAGATGGGGCTGGAGAGAAAGGTTGAACATGGGCATATATGCACAGAGGATATATAAAGCTAGTGTTTATCAAGAGTAGGATTAATGTACCAGTAATGTAATTTAAAACTTGTTCTGTAGGGATTTGGAGTCTCTCTGTAATATTGTGTGTAGTGAGATTTTTTTGCGACCAAGTTTTTCTATCAGCAAACTTATATGATGTTGTCATGGATGGAGTAATACCCTTCACTCATAACAAAGAAGTAGAAATGGGTTTATTGATATAAACCAGAAATCTAGCAAAGTTTGACAGTGAATGTGACCGTGGTTCAACAAGGGTAGATGGCAAGGAACACTTGATTACTGCATGCAAGATAGAGTTAAACAGAACTGTCAGGGAGACCTTTTAATTGTGTCATGACAATGAGAAACACTCCCCTTGCGTTCTAAAATTCTTCTTGGAGTTGCCAGGAGTTTTGTTACTTCTGGATCCAGACTTAGTCCCAGACCTGTTCAACATGGTGTTGTTATGTCTAAAGGATTATAGGTGCACAGTCAATCCTTTGTATCACTCAAATGAGATTTCAAAGTTTCGGTGTACTAATTTCCAATTCACTTATCAAGTATCTGATGAGATGAGTATTCTCTCAACCTTGAGGGATAACCTTAAGCGGTACCCCTACTCAAGAGATCCTGCTCTGTAGTCCACTGCTGTGCAGAAGAGCTCAACAGGCCTTTGGCTCTCCACTATTTAAGGGGTAAGATGAGTCACGTATAGACATATATGCATGCTCACTTCAGATATTAGTCTCTTCTAAACTTGTCTTGAGACGAACCTTAACCAGCACAATGGTTAGGAGGATGAATTGTGCAAATTAGCCCTTGTCTTTTGTGTTGTTATCTGTTTGCCCCAATCAACTTTGAGCTGGATGCTGGTCCAGACAAATCCGTTATGCCTGTGGATGGTGCTTATCACTTGAGCAGGGTTTTAGGAAACAAAGGTCAGGATGGAGAGAAGGTGGAGGGGAGGGAGGTGAGCACACTGCCACAGAAGTCAATTAATTAACATTAATTTAAAAATTAAGTACTGCAAAAATTGAAAGGGAAGAGCTGGTCACCTTACAGCAGGGCTTTGTTGTTTTTAGGAGGTTTTGATTGGTTTTGTTTGCTTGTTTGGGGGTTTTTTTTTAAGGAAATATATATAAGAAAACAAAACATAAAAGCAAACAAATGCTAAGACAAATATTTCAATCTGCAATAGCACTTGTACAAAAGCCACAATGCCTGGAATTGACAAGACAAAATGTCTAATTAATGCAGGATAATATACTCTGATAGCAGTCACCAATGGATTTCTGGGGAAGAGTTTAAGCAGTAGCAACAGTTTTTTATTGTATTTTCTCCTACAGTTTTCAGCTCAGGATTTTCCTTAGACATGGGTGGTGTCTTTTTTTCAAGGAAAATCTCAATTCCCTGTACAGTTACTAGAGCTTCAGTGCCATCATCAGATGCAGATGTACATGACTTCTGCAGTGCTAACGCATAGGTAGCCACACATTCAGTCCAGTCATGCCTGTTACCACATCAGTCATGTGGATTGATTTAGACATAATGACACTTCTAAAAATAAGGGGACTTTTTTTAATATTTCATTTTCCCTTGACTTCTTGTTAAGAATGCTAGCTATGCTCAGAGTTAAGTGAATGTTTATTTTTCAGTGTATGTAATATCTAATTGATTTTTAAAGCAATACCTAGACCCAAACAGTTACTTGCTGTCCTGATGGAGAAGAATATGTTCATTAAAAAGAGGGTACTGCCTTGAAAGAATGAAAATACCATGGCTAAAATGTGCAGTAATTCCTATTTGATGACAGGAACCCCTACTTTCAGCTGAGTCAGAAGACTAGTCTTCGGCTGAGAAAACAATTAATATAGGATTAAGTTCTATTGCTGCTACATAAATGAAACATTTTTTTTTAGGTGCCTGTAGAAAGCAATGCTGTCAATATCACCATTTCAAATTTAAATGATATGTCTTCATACATTGTTCAGCTCAGATGCAAAACCATGGATGGTCTCAGCTGTGTTTGCATTTGGAGCAAAGAGATTTTGGTCCCTCACAGTAAGTGAAATGTAGTTTCATCCTACTGGTAATAAGTATGAATGTAAACACCTTTCCAAATCTTTTGTCATAAAAAATAGCATTTTCAGACAGTGTTGAAAATATGAACATCAAAATGGTTCATATGAATGCATGTCTCCATCTTTTTCCATGATTACCAGAACTCATGAACAAGCCAAGAATATCATATAATATAACTACACAAGTCTCTCCAGGAAGAAGAAGTGTTCTTCTGAAGTGGCAGGTAATGTTTACTTCAAGTCTGGGTACCTTCTGTTATGTATATGCTATTTATTTATTACCTTACAGGGAAAAACAGCCTTTCTTGTTGTATACAAAAGACATTGGATATTTTACACTTGCATGTGTATGCTGATGATTTAGGTGCTAGAATCTAACAAGGAAAAACAACATCAATTTATAATCCTGAAAAGTTATTAAAACTTCCCTTATTTTCCAGGGAAAAACATGTTTCCATTTTAAGAGCTTTCAGCTTTATCTGAAATTCCTCACAAGACCTGTGTCTCTGCCTTTTAAATTAGTAAATGCCTTCCCGTCTATATTACTCCAAAAGTATCCAATTATTTTGTTACGATAACCCAGTCTCACAGCTTCATGGTATCTACAAACTATTAATTTTGTGTCAGAAATAACAGACCATCTTGATAGCAGAAATAATCCTTGCATAATTCACAGTCCTTCATGTATGAGTGAAGTTTCTGTCTATATTGCAGTAATTTCCATTTCTGTGCACTCGTTTTCCAATCTCTTATTAAGATTAGTACAGTAAAATGAGTGAACCAGCACCAGCAATTTCTGCCAATGGATATTTAACATGTTCCAAATTTGTAGCATAATTACCAGCATTTCTCTTTAAAGAGACCAGATACCTAACCTAGTAGATAAGTATTCCCAGAGGCATAAATTTCAATTAAACAACTCTCATAACTTTCAAGTTCCTAATAATGAGGGATACGTTCCAGTAACATGTAGAGAATGTTACAGTTGCTTCACTGGTGTTATTACTAATTGGGTACACATAACTAAGATCTCAATTAAGGAAAATTCTTAATCCTGTTCTTAAATCCTCTCAATTTAAGCATGTTCTTAATTTTAAGGAAATGCTTTTCTTCGTTGATTCCTAATGACCTAATTAAAACAGTATGACTTTATTCCCATCATTAGAGGTTACATTTTGCTTATACAATTAAATTCCTCTTGATTTTCTGCACAGGTCATAGCAACATTTATAGGATAATAATGTTTTTCCTCAGGTAGCACAAAGTGAGAACATCCTTGGGTATTTTGTCGATGTGGAAAGAATACCCAACAGTTGCAGTGACTCACCAAATCGCATCTTTCTCAAGGACAGAAAAATTCTTGTAAATCTCTCCATGGCTTACTATACAGTAAATATTTCTGCCTATAATGAAGCGGGAGAATCTCCACAAGCTACCTATGTCGTCCCAGAAATCGCTGGAATGGGTAAATACCTTATAATTCTTTCACTAGTGTGGCGGGGAAGTTTTATGATCAATCTCTAAGGCTACTTTTAGACAGACTTTGGGATAGATTAAAGCATTCTCTCAAATATTAGGCTGATATTTTTACATAGTGAGAATCAGAATTGTTTAAGATAGAAGTGAAAAGATTAAGCAATTTTAATACTCAATTTAGCACTTCCCATTTTCTCAAGCTAGAGAAAGTACCATGTGCTGGATGTACTTAGAAAAATGTTTTATGAACTGTTCTCAATGTCAAGTAGGTGCCAGTGGTTTAAAAAAAGTTCCCAAAACAATGTGCAAATCTAAGTTTTATGATCTAAGCAGCTAGCAAGAGGCCTGCTATGGTCCTTAAATTCAGTGTTACTCTAACCAGCACATGGGGTAAGGAACACATAGGATGTACATGTCACATTCTAATGAAGATGTAAGCTTTGGTGATGCCTAAATAGACAGTTGGTTCATCTAAACCATAAAACTATTTAACAATGTTTTCTGTGTAATGTAAGCTAGCTTCATGTGTTATGAGGTATAGTTACTGCAATATAAGAAAAAACTCTCCCTTTCAAAGCAAGAGCTTTTTTAAAATTAAGCTATACCATTCAGAAGTTAAAAAGTGTGCAAGTACCCTTGTTCATCTTCAAATAGCTGCAAATGATTGCTTATCCAGGATTCTCCAACACACTCCCCTCATTCTCTTCTCCTCTGCTCTGCAAAGAGGTAACAACTTGATTTTTCCCTTATATTTCAGTCCCTTAGCTCTCATCTTATGTATACTAACGCCTCAAGCCACCTTTTGACTGACAATTCCTTGTGTACTGAACCTCAGAGCCTGTTTTTCAGGGCTCTCTCCAGACACCTGATTCCATTTGGTTGTACTTCTATGCAGGCTCTCTGTATCTATCATTAATTACTGGGAAGATACTTTCATTAAGTGCATTCTCATGATAAATTCCTTCTCAGCATACATAACTTCTCCTCAGCTACTACAGCTATTTTCCTTACAGAATCACAGAATCAACTAGGTTGGAAAAGATCTTTGAGGTCATCACATCCAACCTATGACCAAATACCACTTTGTCAACTAGACCATGGTACTGAGTGCCACATCCAGTCTTTTCTTAAACACCTCCAGGTGCAGTGACTCCATCACCTCCCTGGGCAGCCCATTCCAAAGACCAGTCACCCCTTCAGTGAAGAACTTCTTCCTTATGTCCAACATAAACCTTCCCTGGTGCAACTTAAACTGTCCTCTTATCCTGTTGCTGGCTTCCTGGGAGAAGAGGTCTAACCTCACCTGGTTACAACCTCCTCTCAGAGAGAGATAAGATCTCCCCTGAGCCTCCTTGTCTCCAGGCTAAACAGTCCCAGCTGCCTCAGACAACCCCAGCTCCCTCAGACAACCTCAGGTCTCTCAGAATTAATTTGCCTTTATTGTATTGGTTTCCAGACAGGAAATAAAATTGAGAATTTTAATGTCTGCCAAAAGATCCACTTCTTACCTCAAAATGACAGATTGCTCTTCTCCCTCCTTAGTGTCAGTCACAAGGTCTTTCCTAATTTGATAGTCTGTCTTTTAACATGTCAAAGTCTTTAAGATCCTTTCAGAAAAAGCAAATATATGAAATAAGAAATTATATAGTTATGATCCACCCATTCTCCTTCTCCCCTGCCCAGGAAAGAACTAACTCACAGTTGCTCCATGTATAGCAGTTACTAGTGGCTCATAGGAGGTTTTTTAGCAACACCAGGCTGCTTCTTTCTGAGGCTTAGAACAGCCATTTAAATTCCAGCAATCAGAAACAAGGAACAGTCATAAACAGCAATCAATACTAGGGCCCCCAGACACCATTGCAAAGTACTAAATGCTAATTTTGCTTTATTGAAATACTAGTGTAAATCTTACTATGATAAGTAAGTCACTTGCAATGATAACTACTTAATGAATAACCTTCCAAAAAAGAGCAAAAGGGAGAAAGAAAGAGCAATAGGGGAAAAAACTGCTTTCCTGTTTATTGATGCCTAATTATATATTTATTCACAGACTTGCCTGGTCAAATCCATGTCAAAAGCCAGGGAACTAAAGCATTCGTCACCTGGACTCCAGCATACAATCCAAAATGTTTTGTGGTTGACTGGAGCACTGGTAAAGGGGATATGCACATGAAAATAATAACTACGACTACTGGAAATTTCACACTAGGTAACAGCAACACTGCTCTCCTATGGAGGCACCCTTTTATTTGTGGTGATTTTTGGTTGGGGAGAGTAGGATTTTCACTCTGTTTTTAAGGGCAAACTGAAGATCCATCCGGATAACTGCAACTCTTCATATTTGTCCAGTACTGAGTCATCATCTAATGCTTAGCAACACTAAGGCAGAAAAAAGCAGAGTTTTCAGTAAGGTTCTTCTGGATACTGTTGGGCAAGAAATGCAGCTAAGCTGCCCCCAAGCTCTCCTTGCCCACATTCCAGGCAGACCTATACACACCTTGCCCACATTCCAGGCAGACTGGCTTTAAAAAAAACTTCCATCTTGTGCCTAGGTAAGCTTATCTTTAAATATAAACTGCTCTGTTAGAGACTCCCTAAGATTAATTTATTCTTTAATTTTTTTTTAATTTTTTTTTTTCTCAATGTCTATCCTTGACAAAGCCTAAGTTCTCAACTCCAGTATTCTGCTTACCAAGCTAAGCATAATGGGCTTCAGTCAGGCCTTGCTTTATGGAACAGACATTGAAAATTTTGATTTAAGTCATGTAGCTGACTCTTGCAAAGGCCATTCAGTCCTGGCTTTTATGTACAATAGAGAACATTTAGCTTCAGAGTTGTACAAATGAATGCACTGTTTTTCTTGGTCCTTCTCCAACATCTTCAGTGCCACATTACATCTAGTTGTTTTGCTTGGTTTTATATATGCTAGCTGAGTGGGAAATACCTATTCTTCAAATAAGATAACTACAGCCATTTTAGTTCCCAGTCTCTCCTTCAGCAGCTAAAGCCTGCCATAGGAAAACTATAAACAGATCTGTCATCTTTTAAAAGAAAACCCGTGTTATGTCTTGTTCTGGTTTTGAAATAGTTTGCATTAAGCATCCAGAGATATTGAAGAAGGACGTACATATTTTGTACTTGATATAAAGCACTATACACTTATGCTTTGGTCTCAGAAAGAAAGAACTATACAGAAAAACTATGAAGTTGTTGTCTTTCCTCTCCTTCTCTGTAATTTAAAACTTTTCAGTAACCCCTGACGTACCTTTATTTGTTTTCCAGACAATTTGCAGCCATATAAGTTGTACAAAATAATGGTACACGCATCTGATGTGTGTCAGTGTGAAAGTTTCATAAGACATGAAAAGACTTTTGGAGTGACCCACTTTTACGTCATTGAAGGAGGTATTCCTCCCCTTTGTATAACTTCATCCTTTATATTTCTTCTTGTTTCCTACCTGCAGCAATAAAAGGAAGGCTACACAAAATTTCTTTTCTGGGTGACTGAACAGCATTCTCCAGTTAGCACTGCCTTTGGTCTTAGCAGTTATGTCCTGGCATGGCATGACCTGAATGCTGTTCCTTACTGACAAGTCCACAGAAATATTTTTATTACACGTGACATTACCAAAAATAACAGAAAGAGGGTCTCAGACCCATGTAACTCACATTAAACTGTGATCAAATTAGAAACTGCAGTTTCTAATTCCAATTTCATAGTGTCTTGTATTGCAAGTTGAAATGAGTATGGCTGTGGCTATTGAAGTAAAATATGTGTAATGAGATGGTCACAATTTCTACCTACTTCAGTATTGCTTAATGTGAGGTATTTTTACTCTATGTGATTTCTTCTTTCTCTTGAACTCTTTACATTGTGTTTATGGCATCTAGAATCTGACAAGGCACTCTCTTGGAAGCAGCTAGGTTTCAGTCTTGTATGTCTACTGCAGAAGTATTGATGCAGAACTCAAATATCTCTTTTTTAAAGTTCCTAGGACAGGTCCCGCTAACGTGACAATTCTGAATGTCACAAAGCATTCTGCACTTGTGAAGTGGACTGAAATAGCTGCAGAAGACCGTTTGGGTTTTCTCCAGGGATACAGGATCAGTTACACAGATTCATCAAGGAAAAAGTCTCCAGGTAAGTCACCATGGCAAGAACAAAGCAATAGCTCAGAGCCATGAAATAAAAACTTCTTTCAGACCATTAAGTGCTGCTACAGCACAATACTGAGTTATTTACAATTTCTGTGCAAACTGAGTGCTCTGAAAGGTCAGCTCCTGGTTAGACCTTTCATGCTCTAGATGCTCCCATAAACACTTAGAATTTTCTAGATATTATCTCAAGTTAAACATTGCTATTTTCTTAAAAATTATATTTCTTAGATTACAGCTGAATTCTCTAGTAACTCTTAAAGGAAGATGCATACTCTCAGTATTTCTGAAGTTTTAAGATTTTAGTCACAACAGTTCTTTGTTTCATTGCAACTCAACCAAGCTTGAGTCTGAGCCTTTCCATAGGACTTAAGAAATTATATATTTCATTTTTCTATTCAATTAACAGTTTGTATTTATTACCTGCTTCCAAAGACACTATTATTAATTTACTTTTAGAAATATTTTCTTAAATTGATAGATTTTGTGTTTAATTTTGGACTTGTTGACCTTAAAGGTCTTTTCCAACCTTAACGAATTACAAATGATGAAACTTCTACACATTGGAATAAATGAACAGTTGTGAATTCAAACCTTTCAAATTTAAAAAAAAAGAACACCAAAAAATCCCCATACCTCTTTTGATAAATATTTTCCTTCTGGTCTGCAATGGAAAGTCTCCTTGCCATGAATAATAACATATTAACTTTGCACATACTGACTTTCAAATAAAATTGAAGACATGCAAGGGAAGACAAATAGCACCTGAGGCCTAATAAAGGAAGATAGCAAGAGTTCTAGAATTTATATTGACCTATGCCTTTACAGAACTATAAAAAGTCTCCCGAAGGTTCTATTCCACTTCAGATACCTATCTGTCAGCACAACAGGAGGCAGAATGGAAGCATCCAGGACTGAACTTAATTTCTTTTTTTTTCCCTCTGCCCTATTCAATCAATACAGCAGTGGCATGACACCCAATTGCCATGTTTTCCAGGCAGGTAGTACAAGTTTATTGGAGAGTTTGGGGGAAGGAAGTCCATAGGCTACAGCATCTTGTCCACTTCTGTGAATCCACAGTGGCAAACTTGAAAAGTAATTTCTGCCCTATTGAAAGTGTACTTACAGCATGGTTTCTTGTACATTATTCTGGCCAGGGGAAAAGTCACTGCATCATCAGGAAAGAAAGGTTGAGCTGAAAGCCCCACAAAGCAGGTAAAGAAGAATGCACAGCCCCATTTCTGTACTGAATGATGAGTAATAACACTAGTATAAATGGAGATGAACAACTACTGACTACTGGAGCAAGGGTAAAGCATGTGATAAGGGCTAGTTCCAATGTTAACTCTTACCGTAAACATAAAAACAACCACTCAGAATGTTAGATATATTTTCCTCTCATGAAGTATACACAGCCTTCTGTATTCAACACCTGTGGTAGTTTGACCCTGGCTGGATGACAGGTACCCAAGAGAGCCACTCAATCTCCTCTGCATGTGGACAGGGGAGAGAAAATGTAACAGAACATTCACGGGTTGAGATAAGGAATAGGAAAAGTCACAAAGAGATCACTGTCACAGACAAAACAGACCTGACTTGGGGAAATTAATTGAATTTATTGCCAATTAAATTCAGAACAGGATAATAAGAAGTAAAACAAACCTTTAAAACACCTTTCCTCACCACTCCCTTCTTCCCAGGCTCCACCTCTTCCCCATCAGCAGCACAGGGAGACCGGGAATGGGGTTGTAGTCAGTTCACCACATGTTGTTTCTGCCATTGCTCAGGGAGAGGAGTCCTTCCCATGCTCCACCATGGGGTCCCTCCTATGGGAGACATTTCCCCATGAACTGTGAGTCTTTCTCATGGGCTACAGCTCTTCATGAACTGCTCCAACATTCAGTGTTCACCTCCTGCAGGGTGCAGTCCTTCAGGCACAGCCTGCTCCTTTGTGGGTCCCCCACAGGGTCACAAGTCCTACCAGCAAATCAGCTCCAGTGTGGGCTCCTCTCTCCACAGGTCTGCAGGTCCCTGCCAGGACCCTGCTCAGGCCTCTCACAGCCTCCTCTCAGGCATCCACTGCTCCAGTGTGGGTCTCCTCCATGGTCTGCAGGTGGATCTCTGCATCCCCGTGGCCCTCCATGGGCCAAAGGGGCACAGCTGCCTCACCATGGGCTGCACCATGGGCTCTGCAGGGGAATCTCTGATCTGGCGCCTCGAGCACCTCCTGCCCCTTCTCACTGACCTTTGAATCTGCAGAGTTCTTCCTCTCACATTTTCTCACTCTGTTTTTCTCTGGCTGCAAGTATTTCTGCACAATAACTTTTTTTTCCTTCTTAAATATGTTATCACAGAGCCATTACCATCATTTCTAATTGGCCCAGACTTGGCCAGTTGCACGGCCATCCTGGAGCCAGCTGGGACCAGATCTGTTGGATATGGGAAGATGCTGGCAGAAGCCATCCTTGTAGACCCCCCACTACCAAAACCTGGCCACGCAAACCCAATACAACTTTGATGTGTTAAAAGTTTGTCTTTTTACCTCCGGATTTTAAACGTACACAAATATTTTGGAGAAATCCTGTACCCATTCAAAGGACATCTGCACAGTGTGGTTTCCTCCAGATGCAGATTTTTGTCTTTTCCCCAGTCAATTACACTGACACATGCTCAGCCATCAGTTTATGTAATTGTCTCCACCCCAAAACCCTCTTGCATTTCAGCTGTTACTCTCAACTCTTCTACCACAAGTTACCATCTTACTGGACTGAAGGAAAAGACCATCTATCGTGTGCAGATTTCAGGATTCACTAATGCTGGCGAAGGACCTCTGACTCTTTCACAACCTTTCAGCACTCCAAAATATGGTACTGTGAAACCTCTATGCATCTGCATTACCCAGCACGAATCCTTGCTCTGTGCTCTCTATGCTCACGCAGAAAATTTAATATTCAATCCGAAGTTACTGAGAGCAAGCCCAAAAAATTTTTCCTCTGTTAGAGGTAAACTCTGCATTACAGAACAACTCTGCCTGTATTTCATTACCTAACACACAGGGAAGACGAAGGTAGGGTTCTTCATCTCTGAAACCTTTTCTGACTTTTTTGTGCTAGCTGTGTGCACATATCTTTATTTATTGGCAATTACTGCAATAGATTTCAACAGTTTAAATTTCTGCCTGTGACTAGTGAAGTTCAATTATCTCTTGGCAAAATCCTGAGCAATCACGTAAAACTGACTTCCTGAGCCATTAACTGTAAAAATAAAAAACTAAGTACCTTTCAATTGCTCCTATTGTGGGTGAAAACTAATCAAAGCATCTTTTGCTTTCTAATAATTTAAGTACATTTTAAGTAACAAGTCCTTTAGCTCACTGACAAAAGTTTGCTATTCTCAAAGGCACCTGGATAGTCTAAGAAGACTAATACATTACATTTATAAAGTCTAAAAAATAAAAATCCTATAGGGTTGACTGTACTTAGTCTTTTGGCTATTTTTAACATTTCATCAGTTAAACTAAAGTCAACGCTGCTATAGACTCTTCTTTTTGTATTTTTGACCACAGCTTCCCTTAATTGAAGCTTTCTAAACAGAAAAAGAAAAGAACATGCTAAGATGGTATCAGTAACCTGTGAAATTCAGAGGCAGAAGTATGCAAATGGTTTCTCCCCACAACAAAGTTTTTGTATTAAGTGAAGGAGGTATAAAAACAAACAACTGAATAGTCAAAAGTGTGAAGCAGAAGGAAAAAGAAAAGCAATTTAAAATCATCTTTGAAATCAACACGGTTCACACCCCTCCTCCCCCTCACTAAAATCTTTCTCCTGTTATATTAAAGTACAAAAAAAAATATTAGAGTATCTCCCTGGAGGTTTTCTGTAGCACTTTATTCCATTCATCCTATCAAATAAATATTTGGAGAGGATTCAATTGTTCAGTAAAGTAACAAAAATGCAGAGTAAAATTAATGCAACTTTTAAAAAATTCAAGTGATTACATTGAATTTAAACATTACATTTACTATTTTTGCTCTCCCCAGCATTTCATAGGTTGCTTAATCCATGAAAAGAATCTCTTGTTTCTTTGCTATAAAAGCTGTTTTCAGCAACAAGGCAATTTGCGGCTTTCCAAATTAGTTTTTAATAATAGGCAGCTGTTTGGTTTAAAAAACAAGAAAAAGACATTTTTTGTTGGGGGATGGGGAGGAAAAGAAAAAGCAAGTAGCTTTTTTGCAAATATGGTTTCAGCAACACAATCATGAACTGACCACACTTTCCTGGCACTATTTTTAAAATTTTAATTTATCCATCTATAAAGAAGACCTCAACACTGACTCACTCTTAACATCACAGTTTGCTTTGTTTCCTGTGTTAGCAGCACTGCCCTCACTGCCTGAGCACTTAATCAACCTTCATTAACCTCTCAAATACTTACTCTTCTTTAGGCATATGGGGTGTTCATAGGAACTATTAGGTAAGATAGGTATTAACATAGGCAATAGAAGATGTAGGTTTGCATCAAGAATTGACAAATGGCTGATTACAGATAATATTGTCTTGAGGTTCTTAACAAGTAAAGCATGGGCACCAACCGAGTACACAAACCATATTATTGCTATAAGAACCACACATGATCTCACAAAAAAAACCCCTAAAACAAAACAAAACCCAAACAAAAAAAGTCCAAATAAAAAAAAAAGCCAAAACCAAACAAACATAGAAACCCCCAGATCCTACTAGTAAATCCTGAAACAGATTAAAAGCCACTTTCACTCAAGTAATTTCTTATTATGTCAGATATTCATTAGGGCCCTGACCTTTTAAACAAGCTGGAGCTCATGTAACAGCATGAGGTATAAGAATACACTCCACAGGCTGGAGAGATGGGCAGAGAAGAACCCTCTGAAACTCAACACAGGCAAGGGCAGGGTCCTGCACCTGGGCAAGAACAACCCCAGGCACCAGCACGGGCTGGGCTGTGACCTGCTGGGGAGCAGCTCTGCGGAGAAGGACCCGGGGGTCCTGGTGGACACCAAGCTGTCCATGAGCCAGCAGAGTGTCCTCGTGGCCAGGAAGGCCAGTGGTGTCCTGGGGGGCATTAGGAAGGGCACTGCCAGCAGGTCAAGGGATCCGATCCTGCCCCGCTACTCAGCCCTGGTGAGGCCTCACCTGGAGTGCTGTGTCCAGTTCTGGACTCCTCAGGACAAGAGAGACATGGAGCTCCTGGAGTGGGTCCAGTGGAGGGCTGGGAAGGTGATTAGGGAACTTGAACACCTCACTAATGAGGAAAGACTGACAGAGGTGGGCCGGTTTATCTCGGAGAAGAGACAACAGAGAGAGGATTTTATCAATGTATACAAGTACCTTAAGGGTAAGCATCAGGAGGATGGGGCCAGACTATTTTCAGTGGTGCCCAAAGACACAACAAAGGGCAATGGGCAAAACTGAAACACAAGAATTTCTACCTGAACATGAGAAAGAACCTCTTTTCTGTGAGGATGACAGAGTACTGCTCAGAGAGGCTGGGGAATTCTCCTTCCCTGGAGATATTCAAAACCTGCCTGAATGCAATCCTGTGTCACCTGCTGTAGGTGAACCTGCTTTATATGATGTTCAGAGGTCTTTTCTAATCCCAACCATTCTGTGACTCTGTGATACCTAGATATCTTAAAAATACAAAACTGAAAACTCACACTGACCCTGCGAATCCTAGATCTAGTTTTTACTTACAGGAGTTCCAGAGCATGTGTAAAGCTGGCTTGACTTCTGTTTGAAATATTTCACTCATTCAGCTAATAAGACCTTTCTGTTCTTGACACCGTAAGTCTGATTCAATCTTTCTGTTTCTCATCAGACAAAGGAGAATTTGAAGGTTTTGTGACTGGTCTTTGCTTCAGCATGATACTCATTCTAGTTTTTGCACCTCTCACTTGTTCCCTGGTGCTTAAGAGGTAAGAACGGAATAGTGACTAAAGTTTTTTGCAGCACTTTTGTTTTTATTAGCTCTGAGTTTCATAGCACAGGGCCTTTTTTGTCACTAGAGGCAGCACAACTCAGAGAACACACAACACAAAAGCCACTGCACTCATTTCACAGTGAGAGCAATTACAAGCCACTATAAGCTGATAAAAATAGTAAAAATAGTTTGCAAAAGTCTATAATGTTTAGCTTTTTATTCAATTTTCTGGCTACCTCCTGTCACAAACACTCTCAGAAAGAGCCAGGGCCATTTCTAACACTGGGAAATATGGTAGATAGATAGATAGATAGATAGATAGAGATATGTATATATATAAAAACATGTATTTTATTATTATTTTTATCTAGAAAGTTTATTGCAAACATTTTTGGATATTAAATGTATAAAGTATGCATATAAGCACATAATGAGAAGGAGTGACATATGGGTGAGTGGGATCAAGAGAGAATAACAAGGGTGCCTCTAGGATGTGGAGTGGTCCTTTTATTTTAGGAGAAATTGTTTTCTGCAACAAGTATTCCCCCTCCATATATTAATCTGAGGCACAATATCAAGGGCATACACTACCACTAAAAGAAAATGGCTTGCAAAGTAATGGGTTCTAATATGAATTTTCTGGCAAATTTGGTTGTATACAACCAAATGTCTTAGAACACTACCCTCCCTTTTTCTCCTTTTCACAAAGATTCAGCCTCAGAAGCTCTAAACAGAGCTACTAAAGGACAGATGGTACAACCTGTGGCTTGAAAGCCACACAGCATGACAGAGCCTGTTTTAGCTTAAACTCCTGTTCTCGCCACTGGGAAACAGACACCGCATTCCACATGAAGTCTCCTGTGCTCTTACCTTTTCAGATTGTACTTTAAGTTGTGCTGTATCTGATCCAGCATTTTTGACATGAACTTCTGAGACCTACACAGAAGTTTTGAGCTAGAGCAAACTTCATTGTGTTAAACATAAGACCACACTGAATTGTCTGTGCCCAATAGGAAAGAATAGGAAAAAAAAACCCCAAAACAACCAAGTAGCACACAGGAACCCAGTGTAGCACTACAAAATAGCAATTAAATTTGTAGTGATATTGAACACCTTGAACTGAGATGAAGGGTCCCAATAATCCCCTCATCTCAATTGCCTTCTTGATTTGTAAGAAAGGACTCAACAGCCAGGCAAACACCCATCTTCACAGGATCAGCAAGGAGGTCCAGTTACTTTACAGCCACAGTGTTCAACGCAAACCACAGCCTAAACAGAGGCAAAGTACCCTACAGCTAATGAAGGCTAGATTTACTTTCAAAAGGGAAAAACACTGAAGCCAACACTAAGGCAGAGCGATGGTCTACTGAAACTCTCAGACTCTCTCACAGCTGTGTTAAGGCTTTTTATTGTGGAGGTGGGATAGTGTATGTAATAGCTACCAGAAAGAGCCTAACTCAATCAGGAAAGAGCAGGAGCTCTGTTGTCCCTTTTGAGCCTCTTCCAGACCACCAGTGCCACTGACAGTAGCTGAATGGAGCAGTATCTTGCTCTTTGTTTTTAAGGGGAAGGAAACTTCTAAGTCCAGGAGCAAATACTTACTGAAACAAACTTCCTGTGTGTCCCAAAGCCCTCAAGGAAGACAGCAATTTTGTGGAAATGATAACGAATTAGGATTATACAATGGTTAAATGTATAGAAAGAGACAATATTACCAACACCTGTCACAGCTCCTTTGTCATTATACACAGATGCTAATTAGCAATAACTCAACATTTCAGTGCAGACTACCAAGTTTGGTCTTCAGCTTTTAATTAGCATTATGCTTAAAAGTCTCAGTAGAATACCTTGTTTTGATGGTCACAAAAATTGCCAATATGTAATGTGAATGGTAATTAATTTAATGCATAGGAAATGGCAGTTATTTAACCTGACAATAAATTTAGAATATTTCTTTACAGGCTGAAAATATCATACTGGCCCAGCTTACCAAGCCCAAGAAACAGCAGTGCACTCCAAGATATGGCAAGTACTCTTCTGACAGTGTGAAAAAAATACACAGAGGAGATCTTTCTTACTGATTAACCAGTAATGCTAGCTATTAGTCCTTTCACCCTTCAACCAGGAATGCTAATTATTAGTCCTTTCACCCTTCACCCTAGAAAATGTCTAATATCAGCAGTGGTGAAGATAGAGTAATATTCAAAATATAGCATGGGGAGGGTTGTTGTTTAGGTAGAGGCTGTATACACTTTTAAATTTAATAGAGGTCTTGGACATTTTTTGAGTACATTATAGAGTATTTTTTTAAGGTATGGTTCTTAAGAGAACAAATCAAAGCTGAATGGGGATAGATGGGGTGTAAAGAGAGAAATTCAGTTTTTATATCCAGTCAGTTTTCACCAACTCAAACTGATAATTAAGTACAAGTTACTTGAAATACAAAGTAAGGAACTGTGGCCTAATTCCAGAGTAGTCTCATGACAGAGGCCATGTAACATGGTGTTTCCTGCAGTCTGCTCCTCTCTTCTCAGGCTCTACTTGCCTCCAGAGCAATCCAGGGGCTCTGGCTGGTACGCTGGTATCTGTCTGAGGGGCACCTACTGGACAACAGGAAGGTCCAGCAGCATGCTCAAATCTTGCCTGCAGCTTTCCCATATTCTTTGATAAGTATACCTGAATTTCAGCACTAAAGAAGCACCAATAAATCAGCTGTTAGAAGAAAATACAGCTGTTAGACGGAACTGCTGGAGACCACATTATTCAGTTTTACCTTAGTGGACTTATTTGCACCTTCCCCTTCTTGCCTTCCCCCTTTTAAACAGGTTTCTCCTGCAGGTTTGCTGGCATTTGATACTAAAAGTCCTTCTTTTGGAGCACCTAAGTTTATCTCTGAAGTCTCAGACCACCTATCATTTAACAAGCAGACTTCTATCTAGTCAAATTTTAGGCATTAGCTAGAAGATATCTACAAGCCAGACACTGGCCAAAACTGGGACACAGACTGAAGGAACTGGAAACTAAGTTTCAGAAGACCCTGAAAGTCTGCTGATAATCAAATGTTTTGCTGAACATCAGCATTGCTCCCTGCTACAGAGCAAGTACGGACTTTCATAGTCCAGATCAGGACTTTCTCACTTGCTTTCCTCCTTTCTTCCACCTAAAGTAGTGAGTTCAGAGCTAGTATCATATTGTCATTTTGCAGGGAAGAATTGCAAGTGAGATGCATTGAGGCTGCATGTTACAGAAAGGACAAATAGGTTTTATGAACCACAGTGCCGCTTTGACATAAAATGTTTAAAAGCAAAATATATTAATTTAAAATGCCTTTAACAGGTCCTGCAGAGGCAAAGCAACTGTCTGTATTAGCCACATCTGGTAGAGAATAAGGTAATGTTGATAACATGGCAGACACAGAAGTAACAGATATCAGATAATGGTTTGGGAGAAAGCAGAAAAAGCACTATGTGAGGAGACAGTACAATAAACAGGTGACCAGATATATTGTCAAGAAGTAATCTGATATTCTGAACACTTAATGAACTGTGGAGAAAGGTATTCCCCAAATGAGCACTGCAAAACAGAGACAAGGAGGAAGTCTTGCTATATTCTGTATATTTCTTCGACTTGTAGGTTGTTTTGAGACTGAACCCCATCAGGTTAGGTGAGCAATGTCACAACCCTTGACAGAAACGCAAATATAGTCCAGATAGGTGGCAAGAGGATTCTTTAATGAAAGGTAAGTCAATGATACATGCCCATGGTAGAGAGCAGCAGGAGGAACTGGAGACACTCTCATTACAGAGGTTGGGAAAATGAACTATGGAGAACTACAGTGTCAGTCCCCCATCAGTCTCCTGTTCTTCACTTTTAGTCAAGATTCTTCAAAGATGCTTCTTATTCTTCACCCATTAATGCCTCTTTCAGACAAAATTGCACAATTACTATGTTGGAAAAAGACTTCTATGATCATCAAGTCTAACCAGCACCACTGCTTCACCACTATTCCATGTCGCCAGGTGACACGCGTAGACCTTTTTGAACACTTTCAGGGATGATGATTCCACCACCTCCCTGGACAACCTGACCATCCTTTTAGAGAAGAAATTCTTCCTAATATCCAATCTAAACCTCTCCTGGTGCAACTTGAGGTCATTTCCTCTCATCTTGTCACTTGTTACCTGGGAGAAGAAACTAGCCTCCACCTGGCTACAGCCTCCTTTCAGGCAGGTGTAGAGAGCCATAAGGTCTCCCCTGAGCCTCCTTTCCTTCAGGCTAAACAATCCCAGCTCCCTCAGCCCCTCTTCACAGGACTTGTGCTCCAGACCCTTCACCAGTTCTGTTTCCTTTCTCTGGACTTGCTCCAGCACCTCAATGTCCTTCCTGAACTGAGGGCCCAGAACTGGACACAGGATTTGAGGTGTGGCCTTCCCAGTGCCCAGTACAGGGGGACAATCCCTGCCCTGGTCCTGCTGGCCACACTATTGCTGATCCAGGCCAGGATGCCATTGGCCTTCTTGGCCACCTGGGCACTGCTGGCTCGTGTTCAGCTGCTGTCACCAGCACCCCCAGGGCCTTTTCCTGTGGGCAGCTTTCCAGCCCCTCTGCCCCAGCCTGTGGCACTGCCTGGGGCTGTTGTGACCCAAGGGCAGGACCTGGCACTGGGCCTTGTTGAACCTCACACCACTGGTCTTGGCCATGGTCCAGCCTGTCCAGATCCCTCTGCAGAGCCTTCCTGCCCTCCAGCAGATCAACACTCCTGCCCAGCTTGGTGCCACCTGCAAAGTGACTGAGGGTGCACTCGATCAGGTCATCAATGAAGATACTGAACAGGACTGTCCCCAATTCTGAGCCTGGGGAACAGCACCAGTGACCAGCCACCAGCTGGATGTGACTCCATTCACCACCACTCTGGGCCCAGCCAACCAGACAGTTTTTTACGCCGTGAACAGTGCACCCATCCAAGACACGACCAGCCAGTTTATCCAGGAGAATATAGTGGGAAATGGTATAAAAGACCAGGTTAGACATAGATCCTATTTTAGATTTGGTAGGTGTGAAATTTGAGCTGCTGCTCATAAAAAAATATTATAATGGAGGTACATATCACATTGGTCTGTATTTAAAACAATGCAAAAGTTAATCATGCAGTGATGTCTATTCATCCCAGTAAAAAAGAAAAATAGAGATATTTTATGTGGTATTGCTGAGATTTCAAAGAATAGCGTTCTCATTTCCCAGTCAGTTCACAAGCTGTAAGAAGAAAGAAAGAAGGTAAAAAACAATACACACATACTTATTTCTTGCAAAAGAACCGTAACAGTGTAAACAGGTTTAGAACAACAGAGTGAGGGGGAAAGGAAGGGAAAAATAAAGCTAATAGCTCTACCAGCCTGTTCATAATTTAAAAAACATTATGGCAAAATTGGGCAAACACAGAACAATCTAAGTGAAAAATAAAGATGCTTGGCATTACCAACTGTTCTCCACTTAACCTTCCAGAATTTGCAAAAACTTGTTACCTCAGGTATACTTAGCTCACAACACGGCATTAAGTTTAATAACAAACTGCTTGCAGCAGCTGACAGCTTAATCTTGTTTGGCTGCTGTTCAAGCTGCTGCCTTTTTATGGTAACACATTTGTAAAACTATTTGAAAGCTGTGTTCTCAGAACAGCACATCATGAGGCTTACATTTTATCACCACTACTTTTGGTCCCAAGTACACATAAAAGCAAGAAAAACTTTGCTTAAATACATAGGACAGGAGAAGGTGGTCATCTAAATTCAGGAAATAAGTATTTTCATTCATGTTTCTAAAACCAAAGATGAGATAAAATGGATTAATTAGTATATTATTCTTTTTCCTTGCTTTGTCTCACAGACTAATTGGAAACCTGTTTCAAGGTCACTGCTTCAGGCCCTGTCAGACAATGATACCACCAGCCTTTTTGTCATAGAGCATGAGGCAAAAGCTCCTGTGAAGCTAGACCCCTTTACAGATGGTGGAGAAGACAGCAAGCATGACACTTGCCCATCAGAAAAACCTAGCAATGATGTAGACATAAGCCTGGGGCATGAAGAAATCCCTGCAGAAGCAGTTACAAGTGAAGAAGGCATAATTTCCATTACAGTACCACTCTTGAGTGACTATGCCAGCATGGAGTTCAGCCAGAAAGCCCTGATGAGCCTGATGATGAGCATGCCTGAAAGACCCGCTCATCCTCATCTGGAAATGGAACTAAGCAGTAAGCCAGCACAAACTGTGCATAAGGTTTTGTTTGCTTCCCAGGACTACCTCAAACAAAGCCAGGTAGTACTTTTGCCATCTGGACCAACTTTCATGGGACAAGTCAATTCGAACTGAATGATCACACCATAAAATCAAGTTCCTAAACTTCTAAGGCTTCAGTAGAGCCACTAGGACTCGATAGGACAGTGAGCTTGTGACAAAAGTTATCTCTACTACAGTAAGATTCCTTGGTGAAATAGATTGATTGTACAATTAGATTAGCTCTTTCACCACGGTTCCTCTGTGGAAAGCCCTACCATCTTCACACAGGCAAAACTTTCAGGGAACTACATGTAAAATCCTTCAGTAAGGTACCTCTTGCTCTATTTAGTTCCAGGACAGTCAGGAGCCATTTAAGGCTTAGGCTCTAGGCACAATTCTATTGTAGTCAGAAGGAAAATACTTTTCTCACTATGACCAGTTTAAGATCTGATTTTCAGATCTCATAAGTTCTTCACTAAAGAAATTTCAGCAAAAGTGTCTACCACTCCCCAGTTGGTCAAAGCTGGCCAAAGAAATCAGTGCAAACTTTTGAAATTAGGAATCGAAAATTATGTTTATTATCTATGTAAAACACTATTAAGTGCTTTACATCTTAGAACTTTACACCTTTATTCATTGTAGACAAATAGCTGTGTAAATGAGGATGGTAAGTTTCATTAATCATGTCATTTACTTCCATTAAATTAAAGCTATTTCTTCCTACAATTATCTACACATACGGAAAAACACATTCATGTTCTGTAGCTGCAGATATGATTTCACACTGCATGCAATGACAGTAACTGTTGAACAGCCTTCAAGAGCTGAACAGATAGTTCAGTTAGCCATCCCTCCAAAGATTCCACGGAAGAGGAGTTACTGGAATACAGGGGATAAAAGGGTGCTCCTCAATATGCTCTCTATGCGCCGCTATCAAGTGTCTCCACAACACAAGGAGTCTGAACCATTTTTCTGGCTTACAAGAGCTTCTCAGTCGTTAACTGTAGGCATTAATTGTTTGTAGTTATTGCAGAAAACCCAGGTTATTGTTGTTGTCTCTAGTTTAAGAAGAATTTCATTAAAATTTTTTTGTGGAGAAAGAAATTGATCAACTGTACCATAAGCACCAGAGGGCCCATAGATGGACATTTTAAAAATTCTTTCATTAAAAGTGAAGGACAATTCACATCCACACAGGTATTTCCATTCGTACTAGGCAGTATGAGTTATAGAATCGCCATGCTTGCAAAAACTCAAAGAAACTCCATATTCTCCATTTCATTGATTTAGTGAGGCCCCCTAGCAAAACATGGTTTATTCACTTTTCTTATTTATAATCATTCTATTTATATCTCTCTATAACTATATTAAGACTGGCAGGAACTAACCTGTATTTCTCGCATGTGGGTGTGGGTTATGCACTATTTTTTTTCCTTAGCATTTAAAATTCACTGTTCTCCCACAAAGCAATGTACACACTACCATTCATGTTTGTTAAATCTGGTATTTGAAAGAAGGGGTAAGAGGAGCACTCCACAGAGACTGTACAAGTTTGGAGAATCTTTTAAATATCTTTCTTCCATTTTTTTAACTTCAATCTGGTGACTTTGCTTGATTTGAATTTAAGAGAATGCAAATGATCCTGCTATTAGTGGAGCTATTGTTATTTATAACATCTAGTAGTGGTGTTGAAATGAAAAGTTGTTACGGACAATGAAGTCCTGATATATAATCATTATCAAGTAGTCTTAATCTATCAATTTCCAAAATATAAGAATTATCCATGCTCCTTATTTACAGCATTTCTTTCATTTCTGGTCAGAGCAACTTATTTTCCTGGTGCAGTTGGTACCTTCAGATTTACTCATCCCTCTAAACACTGAATCCTTCTTTTCTTACTCTGCACCTATCAAACCAATACATATTATTCTGTTATGCATACAGTGAGTAAGCAGAACCAAACCAAAGGCTTGCAAGCAGTTTCAGTTTGTGAAGCAGCCTTAACACATGAAACTCAACAGACAGCTTGGACTTCTGATCTGGTGGGTATTAACTCCATGATACTAGCTCCATGATACTAACTCCATGATTGTCTGACATCTTGCTAAAGGAAATTCATGTAGCAGGACAGGAGAATTGTCCTAGATGCACCCATGGATCTCAAATAGAAGGGACGGATGTATTCTGCTTTCAGTTACTATAAAGCTTGCAATTTATGTAATTCTTACTTGATCTCATTAGAGCAATATTAGTACAGTGGCTGTAGATAGTACATTTGGGAGAAAGAGAGAGAGAGACATGAAAAATCCTGGTGTGAAGATTAGATACAAATTAAGAACTCATCCCACCATGATGTATCCTTTGAGAGCAAAGAAGAAGCTTTCATGTGGAGACAAATAGAAGAGTACACTTGCTAAAAAGCTTCATGCAGCCAAAAAGGAGGCTTTGTTGGAATAATGTACCTCCTCAGGGACACAAGATTAGGAGACGTATCATGCTCAGGTCTTCAGGTAAAGGACAAATAGTTTTTTTGGTTGTCTCTTCTGTGGGGATTTTTAGTTCAGTTGGAAGGGACCTACAACAGTCATCCAGTTGTACTGCCTGACCTCTTCAGACAATTTTAAAAAGTGTGTGCATAGTGTACACTATACACAGGTGTATAGTGACTGCAGAAGCCTTCCTCTACTTACCACTTATATGTAAGATAGTTCAGTCCATGTGCTATAGTATCGTTCAAGTGGTTCCAGTAGTGTTCTTAGCTTCAATATATGTTATGTTGAGTGCAATGGCAGATACAAGGGTGCAGGACCATAAAAGACAAGGTGTTTTATAATTAAATGTTGGCTTTCTTTTCACAGTCGCCATAGCTCAGGATGACCACTGTGAGCATTAGCGAGAATTTAGACACGGTAAAAGCTTAGACGCTTAACCATAGGCCTGGAGGCACATAAGCATAGTGATTTATAGCATGGGATATTATACTGCAAGGTTACAGTGCTTTAGCATTCTGTATTTATAGAGAAAGGAAAGTAATATTCCATCTCTAACACAGCCTCTAAAAACATGCACAAAGTAAGGTTAGTACACACCTATTTTTTTCTGGTATCCAGAGTAGATGTCTTCTTTTTCTTTCATGGACATGAAGATATTTTTAATTTTACTCTTTCTTTCTTCCTTTCTTCCTCCCTTTCTTCCCCTCTTTCTTTTTCTTCTTTTTCTTTCTTTCTTTCAATTTTTGTTTTTTTTAATGTTTAAGGTTAGACTACAGTGCAGTAGTTAGGCACTGAAAATCAGCACAGTGTCTCAGAGACAAAACAAACAAGTACTCAGCCTGGAACAGGAGATTGTGGCAACCACAATATTGCAGAGGTTTCTTTCACTCTGTATTAGTTACCAAATGAATAATAATACCTACTAAATATCTACAAGTCTCCCCAGAACTTAAGCCTTTGAGGTACTATGACAACCTTAAGAGCCACCTTTATGGCACAATGGTATCTGCACTTGAGCAGGACCCTGTGGAAAGCAGAGAACACAGGGGCACCCTGTGAACTCAAGTCAACCACAGTTACCACTACAAAAATTGTAAAATGATAAATCACTTCATGAAAGACCTCTAGTTACAGAAGACACTTGTCTTGGAGCTCTTGCCTCTGTGTCACAGACTCTTGATATGCCTGTTTCTCTCTCTTGATGGCACTGTGTGTCTGCCGCCTGAATGATGTCAACTGTGTCCTGGTACCACACTGATGGAATATGTACGAACCTGGGCAACAAAACTTGTGCCAGCTTACACCACTCACTTCTGAGTGCTGTTTATAGAAGACTGCTGCTAAAACAAATCACTGCATGCCAGTGGTGGTGGGATGGGAATAATCGTATCCTCATACCTATTTCTATTCTACAGCAGAAGCACCAGTTTGATTAATAAAACTGCAAACAACCTGCTGTGCTAGAAATGGTCATTTCCATTGCTCATCCTCAGAGACCCCTCCAGTGCTTCACAGAATCACAGGATCACTGAGTGGAAAAGACCTTTAGGATCAAGTCCAAACCTAACACTGCCAAGGCCACCACTAAACCATGTCCTTAAGTGCCTTCAGGGATGGTGACTTAACCAGTTCCCTGGGCAGCCTGTTTCAAGGCTTGACAACTCTTTCTATGAAGAAATGTTTCCAAATACTCAATCTAAACTTCCCCGGCACAACTTGAGGCAATTTCCTCTCATCCTGTCACTAGTTACCTGAGAGAGTATACTGGCCCCCACCTCACTGCACTCCGAGTTGTAGTTGTAGAGAGTTGTGATGAGGTCCGTTCCCTGAGCCTCCTCTCCGGGCTAAACATCCCCAGCTCCCTCAGCCGCTCCTTGTAAGACCTGTGCTCTAACTTCCTTCCACAAAGCCTTCCCCAGGCAAAGGTTGAAACTTCACAGAAACAAACCAACCAAGGAAAGGATCTGGACCTGTTGAGGTGGTAGACACAGGCAAGACAAAGAAAAATCCTGAAGAACAACAGGCACAGCTATAGTCAGCTGACAGGGAAACTGGGATGAAATGGGTTCAGGTCCTTACTGGAGACACTGGACTCTAGGCAGGCTGGAGAGTTGCAGACATGCCACTTTACCTGAAAAATTACAGGCTGCAGCCAGTTTTTGCTAGATTGCTAGCACAGAAGTGGAGAGCAGAACAATAAAGCTCTTACGGGTATTCTCTGACCTTTCCCAACCAGTAATTGCTACAGCTAAAGTTTGCCAGTGATGGTTCAAGCCAAAGTAATCAGCAATCAACAATCACCTTTCTTGTGAGTTGTAATAACCATTCTGGCATTCATTTCATGTGTGTGGTTACTGGCTACCACCAGAATTAGATCCATAAGACACAAATATGCCCTTCTGGCATGGTACCTGTAGTTGCATGTTCAATATCTGGTGGTTTGGTGGGTTGCACTGTCTTGAAATGAACTCGACCACTGTGACTTCTGTGTGTTAGTGCTACATACTCTCTTTTGGAAAGACAGCTACCTGCGTTTCTGCAATTTTTAATAATCATAGCTGTGTCAAAGAAGCTGTAATTGCCAATGCCCACACAATGTACACAGATCAGCTATTCATCTAGGCAAAGACTGTACTGCAGCTTTTCAATGCAACACAGGTTAGTACCTCCTAGTTAAAAAAAGCAATAACCCATTGTCACATTGAAGTTCTAACTGGTTATGATGGGTCATGTGAATGTTCTTCCAATGCTATAAAGCATTTATGAAAAAGTGGACATAAAATTTACATAAAATGCACTGGCTCATTGAAAATTAACATTGCTATTAAAGATCCCACTAAGAAAAAACAAGTATTTCCACTACTAACATAAGAGATTTTGTGGATGCTGAGAAAATCCCTAGCTCCAAAAACAGTTAAAACAGTCCAGTAGTATGTGATTTTATTCACTTGGTTTTAATGTTCATTCAACCTTCATCAGAAGACCCACTTGATTTCACAAAAATATGTAAGAAAAGCAAATGTATGGCAATATACTTGAATTGACCATATATAGGCCATATCTCCACTGCAATGCTTGAGGAGTCCTGCAATTCCAAAAAGTGTTGTGTATGTACTCATAAATCCATTATACAATTGCTTTGAGGCTAACATTTCTTACTCTGACATTTTTTAAGCATCAGGGTTTCTCCTCTTTTTTTCCGTAGTTGTGTATTTGAAGTTGCAGGGCTGCAGTGATCTTTAAGTCCTGAATCCACCAAATATTTTACAGACAAATAGTTATTCTGTTTTGTTTGTAATACTGGATGCAACTCATTTTCTGCTCTCCAAACCCGATCCTAGTACACAGAGAAGTACCACTGGAGAACCAGTCACAGGCATAAAATAATACTATTTGTTCGACTTCTAAGGACAGTTATGTCTTGGTTTGTTGCTTGGTTTTGCTTTTCTAGATGGGTTTTTATGGTTGGGTTTTTTAATAATACTGGTTGGTTATTTGAAATCTTCAAGGAACAAAAAGGACAGTCTGGATGCAGAGAACAAGGTAACGGAGCTCCAAGCATTAGGAAGAAAATGAAAGATATACTGTTTTTTCTCCTGACACCCCTACACTTGCACTGTCATTACGTCTTGGAAATGGAACCAGCTGTGCGGCCCAGGTGGCCCAGTTCTGCTCACTGGCATCATGGTACTCTGCCTAATGCCATGTTACAGAATCCAACCTTACAGTTCCCAGCCCGTTTCTTCGCTGGCAAAACTCTCAGTGCAGTCATAAACTGCACTGCAGTAAGGACTACAGAGCTCTGATTTACTTCATTTTCTCTGTATTTGGAATAAATAAAATCCCCTGCCTGCTGACAGGCATTCTAATTTACCTTCCGCCCTCCAAATACATTTCATCAGTTAATTAACTGCATGTTTTTAAACGCAAACCTCCAACATACATCAGCCCCAATCCCAACGTGTTGGTACAAGGCACTAGGTAATGAACTAGGCATAACACCAAAGTTAAAACAAATCTATTTTAAATATGACTCCTACCACCTGTACATTGCATATCTCCTATTAATATATAGGTAGGTACATCACATTCCAGTGCATTTTCGGAGATTACTATTGCATTAGGGTGCAAAAACAGCAGTGGAATTCTAATAGTGATGCTTTGCAGTAGGCTTGTAACAAAGCCTGTAGCTCACTCTATGTCTAAATATGCAGTATTTAAAACACTACCTGAAACGTTAACTGCAATAGCTCAGGAGGGGGTGCTCCGACACTGAATTTTATACTGCAGTGCAGAATAGCCTAGCTTCCAGAAGATGTTCTTCCTACACTAGCTATTCCTACACTGGCTAACCCACTTCATTTTCTGAAATTCCAGGACTGATTCTGGCTTCAACATTTTTGTTTCTCCACTGTAATTCCCTCAAAAAGTCTTCAGGGGCTTGAACCTTTCTTGGAGATTTCTCTCTTGGCTGATACAAGCAGCCTGTGTTCTCAGCAACAAGGGTAACATTTTCAAAGTAATGTACTGCTACAGCAAATCCAAGACTGTGATCTGGAAAGTCTTGGTAAGTGATGCACAGAAACATATTTTAAAAAGAAGTTTACTAGCTATTGATTCAAAGTATTGATTTCCAGAGATGGAAAAGTTATCTTCTCGACAGTAGCACAGTGATCCAAAAGCAAGCACACCAGGAGCTTTTTGGAAAGCTTGTGTTAAAGGTTATCAATTCAGAGTAGTAAAGCTATGTTTCTGTACAAGCAGTAGATCAGCATTCTGCCTAAGCACCCACCTTACAGCAGGGCCTCACTGCAAACTATTTTCATTCCTCTGTCTCACGCTGCAACAACCTACTTCCACACATGCAGTCCTCTTCAACCAGTACAGTCATTAATCCTTCATGATTTACATGTCTGGTCTTCCAGATTGGTATTCCAATCCAACTCAAAGATTCCTTAATTCATAATTCACATCTTCATAATACAAGAAGGAATGTGGAGACTGAGCCATACACAGTACTTACCCCCATCCCCAATCCCGAAACCCTCCTCCACCCAAACATTGTCACAGCTTGCAATTAGTTAAGCACCAAGCAGAAGCAAGTTTACATGGTATAAATAATCATCATATCCAGAGATGTCTGATCACTAACGTTAGGCATTTTGTATCTCAAGGGTCTGCCTGTAAGTCAGAAGATGAATCAACAGTGCTACCAGAAGGCTTGAACAGTTATCTCTTTATAAGAGGAGAGAGTTAGGAATGATGCTTGCCTGCTTTTATGTAGCTCTTGAAAACCATGATCTGGAAGGGCTGATACAGCTTCTAAAATAGTAATTTTTTGCCTTTATGGTCTTTATAAATCTCTATTCAACTCTCTTGATAAGGAACATAAAGGCAAAACTTTCTAATCTTACAGGAACAAGATGACACAGAAGCCATGTAGCCACTTCAAAGGAGATACACTACTCTCTCCATTGGCAGTTACGAGCTACTATTGGAAGAGTTACAGATCTGACAGAAGAGTTATTAAATAAGAGTAGTAGGATTTATATGTTTTGTTATCACCTACTGAATTACTACAGTTCTTACAACTATAGATTTTCATAGGTAAAAATGATAAAAAGGAATCTGATTTACTAAGATGAATTATCTTATGTAACACTTGTCTACCATCCTTCATCTAGCCATAAAAGCACCATAAATGCCCATTTCTAATGCATTCAGCGCAATGCAATGATCCAGGTCTAACACCTTCTGCCATCAAAAGATTCTGAAGTATACTTCAAGTTAATTAATTCAGCATTGACACACTTTGGTTGAACGAACTGAGTACTCCAAGTTCTGATACAAAATTGGAAGAGTGAAGAACAGAGTATTACGGCAACTTACTGTGTGTCCCACATTATCTGAGAGATGGCCCTATAAAGCAGCCTCCAGCTCCCCCAGGCCCAAACCATATAAATGTACTGCTGTCATCTGTACATTCTCTTTGGAAATTAGGCAGCAAACCAAGCATAAGAAAACAAACATATCACAGTTCTGAAGATCTTAGTGACCAAATTTGCTAATACAAATGAATCTTGGATAGACCAAATAACACTTTTACAATTACCATGAGTACCCAGTTACCATCTTATGTAGAGGCTGGCCCCTCTCCTCTGTAGTAAATGATTTTGAACCATTCCAAAGTCATCTCAATGTTTTTCTCAGATCTGTTTTTCCCTGCTCTCACATTCAGAGAGGAACAGAATGGTGAAATGCAGTTATCCAGAACACAGATGTGGTGACTAAATCACCTGATCTGTGGGAGCTAAACCAGACACAAGCCTCATTACAAGCATGACTGATCTCAAAAATCACAAGATCAGATCATTAATGAGCAAGTTAGTCAGTTGAGAAGCACATCTCAAGCTTTTGCTCCTTAATCATTGCTATTTAGATTATTACACAAAGCAGTTGAGAAGCTTAAGCATTGAAAAGAGAATTTTAATATGAAAATATCCATGGCAATAAATTGATAGGTACTGTTATGTTAGAAGCTCTGACTGAACTCCTGATCCTACTTTGATGTAGTCTTCTGTACAGTCACACTTACTCATTTACTGTTTGAAAGCTATACTCTCTGCTGAACTATGGTAGCTTCCTCTGCAGAAGAAAATCCCCTGCTCACATGGGATTCAGAAGGGTCCTCTGTAACTAAACAGTGATGATATATTCAATTACTTAACCCCTTATCACCTCTCCTGTAACATTCTTGTTAGTATCAGTGCAAAAAACGTAGTATCAAAGCACTTGACTCTGGGGCAGATGAAGCCCAGAGGACAGAGAATTGCTTCAAAGTCATTTGCTGTATCTCATCCAAAATTAGTGGAAGTGAGTTTATGACACCATTAAAACTTTGGGACATGGTTTATTTATGAAAATAACAACAACATAATAGTATTTGACATTTCTTTACATGTACCATTTCATAGTTGTTTCATCAATGCAAAAATATACTCTACCCAACATCGCACAAGTTTGGTTACCTGCTAATTAAACTTAGAATACCTACATTATTATCAGAAATATCAGAATACCTACATGATTTATCAGAAACATCAAATTTAGAGAAGGGAAATAACATTTTTGCTGCTGTGGTGCTTAGGTTCCGCAGGTGTATCTGAACCCAGACTGTGATAGGTGCTCTTTTGTGTAACAAATTAGATACAGCTGCCGTATTGGTGGGGAAAACACCAGGAAGGGCCCACTGTTGGGCTACGTAATCTCTGCATGTTAAATTCCTCTCTTGATGCTTCCAGGTCAGATCACTCATTCCTTTGATTATTATGTCAATGATGGCTTCTCAATGTAGCAATTTCTAAGTGGCCTGTGACTCACTCATCAGTGCAGCAGTAGTTGTAAATCTTTGCACTAGGAAAGGAACAGCGCAACAACTTCTTCTAAGAAAGCCAGTTAACTGGCAGCCTCAATAATGATACCAAGAACTGTGTGAAAGAAGATGAAATTATTCTTTTACCTTTGTTGGTAAGTCTTTCAGGCCAAAAAAGACATATATGGCCTTTTCAATGGAAAAATCATAATTTCCTTAAAAAGATTAGAACAAACTTTGTACACCAAAAATCTCTGAACTCACGTCAAATTTGGCACTAGAAGAACCAAAAAAATGCAACAATTTTTTTTAAAAGTGTAAGCTGCAACTTTCCAGAACAGTATAAGGAGCTAAACCCCTCATTTTTGCTGTCCATGTTCTCCTGTATTAAGCTCAACAATCTTGAAAATGACTGTCATGAGAATAAAAACTCCCTTTTTTTCCCTCTTAGATAGTAAGAGCTCCTATGTTCAGAAAACACTGAAAACCGAGGTTTGTAAACAGCTTCTCAACTGCAGTATTTACTTAATACTAAGTCGAAGAGTTAACAGCTGCATCTCCTCAAACTAATGGGAAAGCAGCTGCTTCCACACATGGTTAGACAAGTTTATCAACCTGTTTTACATTTAACAGAATATAAAAGAAACCCCTGTGCTAACATGCTCACATCCTGCAATGAGACTTACCTACAAACAACATATTCTTGAATTTGAAATAAAACTAAATACTGCATGCAATGACATTTTTTAGAAGTCTAAAATTTAACAAGTGAAAGTGTGGTTCTCTTACATTAAAAAAAAAACCCCTTTTGTACAGTGCTTTTAGTTTTCAATACAATTTTAATTATACTTTTCAACATACAAAAATAAAGCTAAAGTAAAAGCTGAAAACTTCTGTTCTGTTTACTATCAGCAAATGAAACTAAACTTTAGATTCTCCTTAACACATAACGATACCTACATGTATTCAACTCTCCAAACTCCAGTCTCTGGTGAGAAAACTACATCTCTCTGAACTAAGTGTTGATTTACACTACTTTAGCCATTTACAGATCTCAGCATTTATGCCACTAAGTTAAATTTTCACTTTTAAAATGATGTTAACACCAAAGGCAATAATTGATTGCTATAAAATTGAAAGTACCACCAAGTGTCATATACCTCAGATGATTATTAAGAATTCACATCTTTAAGATTGTTTTCACCACTACAATGCTATTATCACACTAACATTTACAAAATCTAGATTATTTTGTTTGGATTTTTTTTCCCCTCTAACAGTACATGAGCTGTGATCTTGTTTCATTACAAACTAACAAAAAGACAGCAATGCAGAGATGCTTCAGACCTAAAAGCAGACAATACACAACCACTATGGCATTACTGTTTGCAATGGTCATACATGTAAATGAAAAATAACTGCTTAATAAGGACAGGTAAGACGTATACAATAATTTATAACATACAAAGCAGGCTTTACTTAGTATCTCCTTCTTACACCAAAAAAAACCAAACCAGAATTATCTAATCTCGTAACTATTGTTAAGAGACCAGTGAAAGCTAAAGGCAACAGAGAGAAGCTACTATGTAACAGATCTCAAGAGTTTCAGAGTAATTTCAGGTATCACCTGAGACATAACTGGGCCAGAGAATACTCCAAAGCTATGCAAAGCAAGCTACAGACTGCAGAATTTAACTTAGTTGGAGCAAACATACTGAAATGTCCACAGCTCATTTCAGGATTCAAGCTGTGCATCGGCCGCTGCTGTCAGCCACCTAATATAAGGATAGTTCAGATGTATCTATCTATCTGAAATTGCCATCAAAAAAATTAGCAGGTCATTAATAGCCAGAACCCACATCTCACCAATTTCTCAGGTATTCTCCAGGTATTTCTAGTTTCTAACCAAGTGCGTTCATTATCCCCAATTACAATTCTGACGTATAAAAATTAATATTCTTTACATACCATACTACTATCAGTGTTTGCAATCAAAATTCCATCCCTCATACCTGTGTAAATCCATTGACTTCGATGAATTTAAGTTATACCCTTTATTTTGAGCTTAAAATCCTGTTTCATTGACCAGGCAGTCCTTTTCTGCTTCTTCTTTCAAAATGCAAAGAAAAATCCTGCCTGTTATCCAGAAACACTGCTGGGAAATAGCTATGGGCACTAATGGAAGCTTATGCATATGTGCTTCACATGCTCTTAGCAAAATGGCACCATATCATCACTTTTTTGAGCAATTACATTTTCAAATAAAGGCTGATTCAGATGTGAAACAATACAGCGATCAAGAACTACACTGTTCTCAAAACCTCTAATTCAATATAATCCCATGTTTAAAGCGCAAAACCAAATGGTCTGACACAGCAGCTCAGCATGCAAGCTTGTTAATGAGGAAGACAATGGACATTGAGGATGGACACATTCAATGGATGATGCACACAATCCTGGAGGAGCAAGATGGAACTTAATGACTGTGCTACTAAGTTTGAAAATGAGCCATCCTCTGAAGAAATGGGTATTTTACAGAGTAATAGACCTCCAGGAGTTGCTTTTCAGGAAGAGAGGAACCATAAAACACCTGATAAGAAGGGAGAGATCTTAACTACCTCCCAGATCTGCACAGTATTTACAAGACAAAACCAGAAAATACCGTATTTGCAGGAAAATATGACTTGAGGTGGGGAGGAAATGTGTGTGTTTGGTGGCTGGTTGCTTCGGATTTAACTTTAAAAAAAACCAAACCAAACAAACTAAAAAAACTGAAACACTATTTGTAAGGGAACTATAATTAATATACAATATAACAATGTGCTGCACACACCCTCACACACATGATAAGCCAGCTGGTAAGTTAAGGCTGCCATTCTTAACTATTAATTTCCAAAGGCATGTTTCTCACCTAAGTGCACACAATCCTTTACATATTCTATAACTAATATAGAGCTATGCAATTTCAGGATAACAAAACTCAAGAAATCAAACTAATACCAGTTAAACATGATACACTTAAAGAATGCTAGTTCTTCCCAAAGGAGAAACTTAGCTTTTCAAAGATACCATGAATAATACATGTATATTTTCACTAGCATCCACATTTCAAATCCAAGAAGCTCTATGAGTAAAACCAGATGGTCTAAAAATATTCCTTTAGTAAGTATGTACCAGCAGAAACTTCCCTCTAAAATACTTTTTATTAGTGAAATGGTACCAAAGGTAACAAGTATACAAACAATCTCTTTGCTCTATGCTACTTACACATCATAAATAAGACAGCTGTTGTTGCAAGACAAAATCCTTCACAGTCTTCCTGTAAGCATACAGATTTTTAGTTCTTTTATCAGAATTAGCTTTTCCCAGCCAACAGCATGTGGCTTAAACATCACAAAAATGGCTGTGTATACTTTACATGGTAAAGCATTTTCTGTAGTCTTAAATGTACACAGTGGCAAGAACATTAAATCTTATTAAAAATGAAGAGTGATTAAGCAGCTTCACAATATAACTGGATTTCATTACCTTAGGTTTCATTCCCTGTAATATGCTTCCCTTCCACTAAAAGAATTTACTATGCAAATGAAAAAAAATGGCAAGCAAATAGCCAATATACTATTAATCTTTTATTTTAACTGAAATAAAGAAGACTTCCCATGAGGTAAGGCAATTAAGTAATTTGATTGCATTAAGTTGTACTAAAAATAATCTATGTGATTTTAGGTATACTTAGATTTTAAAGGTATGACTTTTCAGAAATCTCACGTAACCAATTAAATTAGCTAAGAGAACACAAGTCATGTTTTACCTTGACAAAATACCTGTTTTGTCATTCTCTTCCTACATGTTTTCTTCACAAAGAATGATAAAAGAACCTCTCCTATGAAAGCCCTGTGTAAATTAGAACTTTCTTCCTCAAATTATTTATCCCTCACTTCTTTGCATCCAATTCCTTTTATACCACCAAACCACATATCAGAGAAAATAACAGACAGGTAACAATTAAGGCCATCCAAATGTAGATTAAATGTCTTAAGGGCTTTCTTTGATGCAGGTGATCAGAACACACTTTGTATTCCGCTACTACTTTTGTACAGTGGTGGACCCCAAATTACATCTTTTCTCTCATTTATAAATCTCTTCTAAGAATAAAAAATAAAAGTAAAATGGAGTTTCAGTATTTTAAAAAGTGAATCAAACAACCATTCTGACAAGTCATTTGCATTCTTGTCTACAGTATGGTGGTGGCAAAATAGCAAGAGAGATCATATAAGATTTAGCTGAAAATGCGTAACAGCACATATACATTTCTAGAAAATACCACATTTAAAGAAGGCACTAAAGCTTCTGCTTGTGCTCCCGTATTTTTTTAACAAAAAAGAAAAATTTATTTTCTTAATGGCACCTGTACTATTTTCAGCTGAACAGACACACTGCAGTACATTTCAAAACAAAGCTGTAAGTTCTGGTATCATCATATAGATGTGCTCACTTCTCTTAGGACAAAGAAAACAACAAAACAAAACAAAGCAACTCCAAAATAATCCTGTAAGATAACCTAGAATATGTAACATGGCAATGTTCCTTTTAGGAACAGAAAAAGAGCATGCATTGTTCAAATACTTTAAAAGAAATATTAACTTCAGGGATATTAGTAAGAAATTACTTTAAATAATAAACCCAAAGAATCTCAAGCAATAAGCAAATGAAAAACATACTAATCTGTGAGTATCTAACATAAAAACAGTTAAAACCATGTTTATGCTTAAATCCCCTTTCCCTACAATTGCCATTCACAAGGAAAGAAAGTGTGTATATTTATGCACCATTTCCAAGCACATCAAACAGCACACATTGAACTTTTGGTGGATTTTTTTTTAACCCACAGGGAAAAACAATACAAAAGTCATCAACAAGCAGTATTTTAAACAACCTTCAATGCATATCTTCAGCTTTTTTTGGGAAGTACAGGTTTACATCTTTCAGTTTCTACTTATTTGTAACAGCTTATAGCAAAACTTAACATAAATCGTTTTACAAGTAAGTACAGCCATCATGGAAATGCATGGATTTTCAGAGATGAACAGTTCTGATGGCATCTACCTTTTCATGGTATAACTACTGGTCCGTGCTCTCTTGCTTTACAGCAAGAAGACAACGAAGCTATCACAAGAATTGGAGGAGCTACTAGTACTATCAACACGTTCAGGTTGATTGTTTAGACATTTTCTTCCTCATTCTGGGAAATAAAACGCTTTGGATTTCATTCCTTAGTTGAATCAGAAGTCCATTCTTTGCTTTAAACCTCTTCCATTTTAATTGAGAGGTTTTCTTCGTTTAGTTGACAGTTCCCGTTCTGTTGCAGTTTGACTTCATCTGTCCTTTGTGTATCTCTATTGTCTACTTCCTTGTCAGTTTCTGAATTCTGATCCTCTTTATTGTTATCTTTGTCCTACCAAAGATAAAATGATTTTACAACAAAATAATATTCTTAGCATTACAGGATATGACTTCCAACCAACTCCTGGAAATTTTATTGTTTCAATTTTTATATGCCTATCTTGTCTCTGCAATTTTTAGAATAGAGGTGTGAGCATCTTTGCCCCTTTTTTAAGTAAGTTTTCAATTGGCTCAAGTTAGGCACTTGTACCAACCCATCACCCCAGAAAGCATGCCATAAAGTGATCTGTCTTTATTAACTGGTTTAGATAAAACAGAACCATAGAACGTATGAGAAATAGCTCCAAAAATTAAGATTTCACCAACATTTAAAAAACAGAACAGGACTAAATTTTTTCTGTCTCATTTTTTGTCAGGTAGCTGATGCATTTTAATAGAGTTCTTGGGTAAGATACTTCCTTAGGCATTTGAACAGTCATCTAAACCAGCTGTTTTATAGGAGTTGTATAATTCTGAGCACAACAAACTGCTCTTTAAAGGCATGCTGCTATACAAATTCTAAGAATAAACAATTTGAAGACGTTTCTGCTCTTAATTGCAGTACCTTCTATTCTGCAGGGAAAAATCCTATACCACTCTTATAAACCTCTTCAACTACACTCCTACAGAATCCAATATACAGACCAGGACCAAATCAATGAAGGAGAGGTTGAACTGCACAGTTACGAGTTTATTTAAAGAGTAATCTTTTCAGCTTGACAGTCAAGCTGGCCCTGAACAGTGCTTCTTAGTTACAGGGTCTGCCTGCTCCCACAGGTAGGCAGCCAAGCAAGTCCTAACATAGGAAACACACCAGGAAAGAGAAACCTGTAACCTGATCACACAAACTCCTACAGGTTGACTAAAATTCAAATACAGATTTAACACTGGCCCACTAATACCAACTATCAAAAACTAAACCCAAATGGTAATAATTTGGGAGAAAAAGAAGGCAGGAGGAAAAGAAAAAGTAGAAAATTTTAAAAATGGCTTTACTACCAGTTCACTCTGATGATCACTTGGTCACTCAAGCTTACCTTCAAAGTAGTGGTGCTTTTGTCAGATTTCTCCTTTCCCTCTTTTTCTTTACTACTTTTTTTCTTAGAAGTAGAGCGTTCTCTTTCTCTTCTTTCATTATTTGTATCTCTTTCTCTTTTCTTTTCTTTCTTGTTTCTGTTTCAAGAAAATTTTAGTCAAATTAGGATTTGATCCAACTGCTACAAACTTCAAACCATTTGACTGCTAACTGAACTCCCAGCTGTGAATTTTCAAAACAACCCTTCATGAAGACAAAGGGATTTTTTTGACTGAAAAGAGCTAAACAGTGCATGTGATCAGTGTACAATGTATTTGCAAAGAAAAAAGCAAATCAATTTTATCAGATGAAGGGATTTTATTGATTTGAAGCAATTTGTAATGCTGATTAATGTGAAACCATCTGAATGAAAGCATACGGAAGTTCAAATTTGTTAAAGTTTTGAATTAGTTTTAAATTAAAACTGAATCATACTGACCAACAGAAATCATCTGAGATCATTAGTGCAAAGGCAGTAACAGTGAAAATACTGTAAATTGTTCTTTACTAAGCATTAACTTCTGTTTACATCAAACTGACCGTCTTGGAGAAGGAGTTCTTGAAGACTTTCTTTTTGCTGTTTTTGATGTTTTAGGAGACTTGGAGGGACTTCTACTCTTCCTTTTACGTCTTTCTCTACAGGACCAAGAAATTCAAGATCATCAAAATCCAATACTAATAAATTCAGAAAGCAGATAAAAAGAGAAAACTCTTACAAATTATCTAACACATCCATTGTGTATCGCCAAATTTAAGGTTCTGTATTATCAACAATATATGAACTGTACAAACTGAAAAAAATTTTGTATGCTTCAGTTTGGTGGGAAAGGCAAGGCTGGAAGTAGAAAAAAAATGAAGTTGTGCCCTTTCAAATTTTTTTCTAAATCCTCATATGTTTGATAACAATGGAAACACACTTAATTCAGTAATCCTGTATTAATTAGTTTCTGCAGTCAGTAAAATAATTCAATTGAGTGAAGAGCCAAATTAAGACCGAAGATATAACTTGAGCAATATGAACTTCAAACGCAACATTACAACCTGAAATTCACTGCAACTTCAGTTTAACCTAACTGAAATTTAATTCCTAAATACATGAGCAAAAATTACTGTTAGCTTAGAGGCAAACAGTGCAAAATGAAGCCCAAGCTGTTGTCAAAATCAGAACAAATATTATCTATGGTTTTTCTAGTGGTCCTTGCTTAGCAAACAGAATGTCATCTTTCTGTAACACACGGAAGACCTTACAGTGTTTAACAAAGCAGCTTTGATGTAGCTATATGGAGTTTGCTGCAGCTGCCATTATGGAGATTGATCTTCAACAGAATAAAACATTAAATAACTGGGTGCAAACATACTGAAGCACACATTAAATTACAGCAAAAATTGAGCCAATACAACTTTGTTCAACATAAATGCAGAATGCATCAGTCAATGTAAGATTATTTTTTTCCATCAACTCTTCATAGAGTAGAAAAAGCAGATTGGAAGAACCACCAAATTAAAATAGGAAGGTTTAAAAATCACTTCTAGATACGGCACAGAAGTTCTATTTATGGATAACAGCAATTTGTGAATCTTTGTATCTTCAATATTTAGAAAAGCCAAGAAATCAACACTAAATAACAGAAAGCCATATTAAATTATGCCTAGTATCACTATATGGATTGATACGCTTACAATATAATCTACTGGGGCTGTCCTGGTTTTGGCTGGGATAAAGTTACTTTTCTTTCTAGTAACAGGTACAGTGCTGTATTTTGGACTTAGTATGAGAATGTTGATAATACACTAATATTTTAGTACTTACCCTAAATCAAGGACTTTTGTTTCCCATTCTTTCTCAGCAAGCAGGTGCACAAGACACTGTGGCCAGAAGTGCTGACCCAAACTGGCCAGAAGGATATTCCATACCATTGGCAGGGAGTTGCTTGGGAGCTGCAGATTGCCCTGGAAGATGGGCTGGCATTGGTCGGTGAAGGGTGAATGATTGTCTTGTGCATCACTTGTTTCTCTTGGGTTTTATTCCTAACTGTCCTTTCCATTGCAATTATTATTGTTACTATAATCATTTTGTTTCAATTACTACTGTGTTCTTTTCTCAGTTCTCAAGACACAGAGCCTGGCAGAGGGTAGGAGGCTGAACAAGGAAGGGGTTGGTGAGGGAACAAAAGAAGTCCAGAAAGAACTGTCACAGTTTAACCACAGATGACAACTAAGTCCTGAAGGACATTTGCTCACTCTCCACCTCCCTTTGCCTCCTTCACGCCCAACCCTCATCCCCCCCACCACTGGGGAGGAGAATAATCAGGGTAAAAAAGAAAAACTCCAGCACTGTACCAGCTGCTAAGAAGAAAATTAACTCTCGGTCAAAACTAAGACAGTAACCCTCTTAAGCTGCACAACACAAGACTTCTTAAATAATTTTTTTCAGCAAACTTTCAAGATCTTTGGTAAAAAAAAATGTAAAATGGCCTCAAAATCATGCAGTAAATAACACAATCACTGATCAGTTGTTCACTAGTTAATATGCATCTCATTCTGAGTATCTCCACATTTATCATCTCTTTTTTTCTGGATACTGAAAATTGATTATTCTGACACTGCTCCCACTTCAGCTACAGAGTACATTCCCACTTCATTTTGCTTTCCAGCATACATACCCATAAGCAACCAAGTACTTTAGCAATTGTGTTCAAATAAGAAACTTCTTATTCGTGAAATCTCATTTTGTTTCCGCTTTTCTTATTTCAAGTTGAAGAACTACAACTATGTCTCACAGCATTTGTTCCCATCTCCATTACATCCATACTGAGATTTACACAATATTAACACAACAAAATTAAAAAACAACCAAGTCAGAATACTTTGATAGTGATCCTTTGTCTCCTAATGATACACAGCAAGGACATTCTGCATCTCCTCTGGTGCTACTGGCTCTGCTAGCCTGTAAGATGTCAGCTGGAAAAGGAGCCTTCTCTTCCCCTGGTCTGTTGCTTCTTTCAGTTAGGAATCATAAATAAACATCTTATTTCCAGTACTTGCACACCGTGAGCAAAGCAAGGTCAGTTGCCACCTAGTTCTTAGAAGGTCCTGTATGTCCTGTTCCATCTTCACCTCTTCTACAAAAAGATGACTATCTATCCAATTCTTTAGACTCATCAGGTAAATGATCATCAGACAACTGCTGTATTGTAAATCTAGGCAACTGAAATGCCCATTTTTTGAATTATCATCACCAGAAAGATCTGCAACAATTTCGACTAGGCAATGTCAACCACTAAAGAGAGACCCCTAAAAGCAAGCTGACTCTGTAACCCAACCTATTCACAATTATTTTTCAGTGAACAATGGCATTACTGAGGTTTGGAAGAATGCTCTGAAGATCACTTAGTCCAACCTACCCCTCCTGCAAAATGGGGGGTCAGAGTACGTTACTGAGGGCCATATCCAGTCAGATTTTTTTATCTCTATGGATGGAGGAGACTCCACAACCCCTTGGGGTAACAGGTTCCAGTTTGCCCAGCAAAACCACAATTTAAACATTAGAAAATACCCTTTATTTCCCATATGCCAATATGTGCCTATAGCCTCTGAGACTTTCACAGGCCTACACTGGCTCTGTCTTCTTCACACTCTTATCAGGTATTCATACATATTCTAAGATGCTCCTCAGCCTTCTCTTTTCCAGGAGAAGATCCCTGATTCCTCAGTATTCCCTTGTATGACAGATGCTCCAAGCCCTTTATTAGTTTCATGGCACTTCACTATACTCACTCCAGTACATCTGCATGTCTCCTGTAATGAGACATGAACCCAGAACAGGATTTTAGATGTGTCCTCACCAGAAGAGGGAAAGAATTACTCTTGACCTGCTCACAACACTGCTGGCCTTCTTGGCTGCCAGGACCTGCCTGCCAGCCTTCCAGGCAGTCAGTCCCCATGCTATACTGGTGCAATGGCATTACTCCTGCATGGGTGTAGGACTTGTCCTTTCCCTTGTTCAACTCCATGAGATGACTATCAGTCCGTTTCTCCTACCTGTTGAGGTTTCTCTAAAAGGCAGAACATTCCTCTGGTGGACCAGCCTCTCCCCACAGCTGGTTCTCTACTGTCTGCTAATTTGCCAAGGGTGCACTCTGTGTTACACCACTGTGTAAGTCCCTGATAATGAAGTTCAACAGTATTGGCCTCTGTATTGATACCCTAAGGATGATGTTACATCTGAAGAAAAAATTGTAAATCCATAATAAAAGTCTCATCCTCCATCTTCAAAAGAACACTACTCTTACCTAACTGTATCTGTATACAAAATATTAACTTTGTATCAAAGTAGGGTTTTGTACTTTGACTCCACTAGAACAGAAGCACTAATTTTCACTAAAATTCTTTTGCTGAAGTATGTGACATTGGAGCCTTCCAATAGCACCTTCTTAACTAGTAAGATTCCTAAAGGGGAGAAAAATTGTTGAAAATTACAGTACGAAGTTTTGGTAACATCCAGTTAACTCCACTTGCTATTTGGCTTTGGGAACCTTGTCGTCCACCAGGGTTCTTACATAAGATACATATTGTGAAACTCTTAAATTTTTTCCTACACTTACGTAATTCAACACTCCTGAGGCCTGCAGACAGAAAAAAATGTTTTCCAAACTGACAGAAGTACCTCTTCTCTATGTGGGTCTTCCACCCTCTAAAATAGGAAACTGCATATGTTTAAAGAAACAGTATTTTGCTCATAAACCTCCAAAACAACATGGACATTTCATGTAACACAAACATGGTGTTCAGAAACCATTACACCCTTTTTTGCCTTCTATGAATCCTGAAAAGAAATTTGAGGACCAGAGGAATTCTGCTTTTGTCTAGTGAAATTATAACAATACACAGAACTTGTCCAATTCATCTAGTATTTCATTATCTCAAGGTAATAGATATAATCTGGTACTAAAATCTGATACAGTATTACTGAACTCCCTAATTCCTGATGTAACAGAAAGGACCTTATCCACCAATGCTTCCGCAATGCTTTTACAGTATGCCTGAGTTTGACTGTTTAAAGAGACTGATTATAATCTCACAGTGTCTTTCTGCTGTACTGAATTTATCCACACTTCCAGCCAGTTAAGTCTCCTTCAGAGCCAAAACCAACACCTAAATTAATTTCACTATTTTCCTGTTTACTGTCAGCAGTAAATTAAAGAATGTTACTTCTAACTTATACTTGTTAACTTATACTTGGCCGTCTAGTCAGTATCTTCCAACTGAGACATAGCCACCTTGTGAAAGGCTAGCCAGCCAAATGACATGCTTACTTCCTGCAGCTCAGCCCGCCAGTCAAAACCTGGCAAGTACTATTAAACAACTGTCTGCAAGATCTACAGACCAAAACCATGAAGTATGTAATGAAAGAACTATGTAACAGTGATTCAAACTTTCATCAGTGCAAAGATGAAGTGTGTGATGTTGGTCGGAACTTCTGCTGGTCTGTAACACAGGAAATGGCACAAGAATTATCAGCTTACTGTTGTCAAGAACTATATTATATGGTTATGTGAAAGTCAAGCACCAGCAGCCCAACAAGAAAACTGTGCTGAATCAGGCATCATACAGAACTTTTTGTAACAGATTTTACTTTAAAGGAAAATTTACAAACCAGAAATAATACAAATTTATTTAGTGAGAGACATGGCGATATCAATACATAAAAATTAGGATGGTGCCTCACTGAACTGACAAGTCAAAGAAAGCATGAAAAATTCTAAACAAACCTGCTGGAGCTACGAGATCTTCTTGAAGAGCTATAGCTTCTTGGGGGTGTTCTGGATCTCTTATCTTTCTTCTTTTTATCATCTCTCTCCTTTTCTCTTTCTCGTTCCTTCTCCTTATCCCCATCTTTTTCCTTTTCTTTGTCTCTGTCCTTCTCTTTGTCCCCTCCTTTGTCCTTATCTCCCTCCTTGTCCTTAATCTTCTCTCTGTCCTTCTCTCCTTCTTTCTCAGTATCTTCTTTTTCTTTGTTCTGATCTACCTCTTCCTTGTCTTTTTCCTTATCTTTATCTTTTTCCTTTTCCTTGTCCTTGTCCTTGTCCCTGTCCCTGTCTTTGTCTCGGGCTCTGTCTCTATCTTTGCTTCGCTCTTTATCCCTTTCCTTGTCCTTCTCCCTGTTTCTCTCTTTATCTCGCTCTCTTTCCCTGTCTTTGTCTCGGTCCCTATCCTTCTCCTTGTCTCGGTCTCTCTCTTTTTCTTTGGCCTTTTCTTTTTCCTTGATCTTTTCTTTGTCTCTTTTCTTGTCCCTGTGAAAAGCCAAACACAAACCCATTAATTCATCTTTGAACCTTCCAATTAAAATTACAACTAATTTTTTAGTGTACATCAAGATAAGTGTGTGTCTCTGTTGAGAAATAGTAATTCTTCAATATTTTACTTTTTTCACCCCTGTTCACAATGCAGGAAAGCTGTATATAGCTAGGAAATATACACCGATATATAGCTAGGAAAAATTTGAAGACCAAATTGGAGAAGGGGAGGCCAAAATCAATCAAACAACTATCTTCTGAGTGATGTTATGCTTGGAGAGAATGTGTCTCTTCATCTCACAGTCATGCAATTACACATACATAAATTTTCTGTATTTTGTCAGGAGTGAGACAAACTACCATCTGTAAATCCACTCTTTACTGAAAGAGTGTCCACATAAAATGCCCTTTAGATTAACCACTGCCAAATGTGCAATCAAGTCTTTATATTCTACAACGTTCTCTCACACAGATATTCTTGAACTGATTGGAAGTCCAGCAACAATCAAATCATACAAATAAAAAGAAAACATGGATAAAATTTCACGAGATTCTCTCTAAAGGCAAATATAAGATCACAACCCAATCAAGACAATTCAACCATCTGCAATGTCATTAGGAATTCAAAAATTATTGAAAAATTGCTAATACAGTAAAAACAGAAGCAAGGAAAACAGCTTCTTTGGGACAGAAGAATGACATATGTGCATAAAAAGAACAGTGACGTAAATTCCATCTGATGTTCTAGTCATCAAGTCAAACAAAAAATAATTAGCTCACAACTTTGGCTGGAATACATTTCAGTATGGCATTATTTGAAAATGAAAGACTCCACCTTTCCTCTCTAGCACAGAGACACATGACAAAAGAACAGTTGTTCAGAGAAAAACAGGCCTTACTGTGTCAAGGAGAACCGGACTGACAGAAGTTACTGTGTCTACTGGTATTAGTACTAGATATTTATAGATTCTAAAAGGGACTCCTTCACACATGAATGGTCCTAAGCGCTCAAACTTTCCTCAAACTGAACAAGTGTTTGACTGAATCTTCTTCTCAACTGCTAATAAACAGTAGACTGTTGTATGTACTGTGACCTGGCAACTTTGATTCCCATTAGGTTCTGGCAAATACTTCTTTAGGAGTCTCAGAGAAGGAAAGTAACATAAAGATGAAACAGCACACAGTCCCCACATTACCAGCCTTACAACCTCAAAAGAAATGCCTGCTAGTTAATTTATCACAGAAATTTCACTGGACTTCCCCCTTCCAATGAGCAGATGTTTCAAGAAGCTCAGGCAACAGCAACAGAGAATCAATCCACCAATATAACCCAGCTGGCTACATAGCCTATTTTTATTTCCACAGAGATCCACAGATCTGCATTCTCTTTCCCACAGAACTTCTTCTCTCAAAGAACAAGAGGCAACTGCACAACATAAGTACAAAGCCCCCTTTAAATGAATCAGAGGAATTACAGAAATGAAACAAAGAAAGCACCAAGACTTCTATTCATGAGGCTATTCTCAGAGGCACTTTTAGTTAGACCTTACTCACTACTTTATCCCTCAGAAAATTATGCTATTATCTTGCTAGAATTTCACAATTCAATAATTAGATGATCAGACATAAAAACTAATAGACTAGATAAGATTCACATGTATTACAGTCTGAAATACATATATGCCACATAAGAGACACATGCATTTGTTCCTGCTGTTTTACATATGAGAAAGTCAAAGGTGAAAATAAAAGCTCATGCACCAAAACTTTACACATGTTCTCAAAAGGCAGGATCAAGGTTAGTCTGAATTCAACCTTCTCAACAGATACACATCAAACAAGCATTATCCATTTTACTGTGGGATGCACAAGCTACACAGGATATTCCTAAACTATTGGTTGTAGTCTGACGAAGTTCTCTCTTTGCAGTCAGCTTGGATGTTGGTATAAATGTAGACTACACTATCAAAGTTCAGGTGCCTCAGTGTGACCATTTAACCCCTGTAAGCACCATACAGACTACAAGAAAGATAATTAACTCTATCCTAGCCAAGACCATGATGTTCAACATTAATTTACTTTCTATCCTTTGGTCCCACAGACAAGACTCCACTGTTTAAAACCACCCAAAAGTCTTGTTGAATTTTTTTTTCAAAAACTCTGTACTGTGAGTTAACAGCACCATTTCATGGAACAGAACTCACCGAGAACGAGAGCGACTTCTTGATTTCCGTCTTTCCGTAGATCTAGACCGTTTTTTCAGGGGACTTCTTGATCTGCGTCTGTCCTTGTGTCTTGACAGAGATCTGTTGCCAGATCTACTTCTATATGAAGAATGCCAGAAGAAAAGTATTTTAATACAGAAACTATAAAAATGAGGTCAACCAATAAATGACAGCATACATGTGTTGCCTCATCAGTATTATATAAAGAATTACACCTAAATAACATCGTCTGCAAACATTTTTGCAAATATGGGTACTTTATACTTCACCAGCTCTACATGCTCTACTTTGAAACAATGAATCATTTAAGTTATACCCGTGTTTCACAATAGTCTCCATGAATCTGGAAAATGGAAGTTAATACCATTTACAACAGTTGTCCTTACAAAATTACACTGCATAAAATCTCTGACAATTGCTAGTAGTTTGTAAAAATAATGTTACATTTTATTTCCTTTCCAGGCCAAGTCACTCACTGAAGTCTTAGTTACTAAATAAAGATTGCTTTGGCTGCAACAGTCTCTTTTTGCTTTGTTCTCCACCCTTGTAATTTAAATTAATAAAAAATCTCTACAATCTGTGGTACAGCTTTTAGACAAGATGAAATGATGTGTTAGCATGGATTTCAGTTATAAGAATTCTCAAGGAAAGGAATGATAAATAAGGATAAGAAATGAGGAATGCAAATGAAGTGCAGATACTCTGATTTAAAAACTGAAGTCTTATGCAGATTTGATGAAGAAAACAGCACTCTTAATTTTTTTTCCAAAATAGTCCTTCTTTTGGAACATCCTTTTTCCCAGGGAAACAAAAATAACAAGCTGAACTTGCACATTAAGTTTCAAAAAACCACATCACTGGATACTTTGCTTGAGAGGTTAAAGTACCATGAAGTTTAACTTACCAAAGAAAGAAAGATCATGTATTTTACTAAACAAATCCTGAAGAACTGGGAGGTAAAAAAATTACAGCTGCACCTATCTTCTGCAGCTCAAGACACACAGTGTAATATACACTGAGAGAAAGCCAATTTTTACCTACAGCTTTGTTCTTCTTTTCAGCAGAGGAATACAAACCAACTGCAGGGCCAATTAATTACAACTGAATCAAAGCACAACTTTGAGTAAATTTTATGTCACAGACATGCAAATAATTTTATATAAAACAGGGAAACAGGGAAGCAATAAGGATAGATTCTTCTTATGGATGAAGCTGTCTCAACAGGTCAGACTGGCTTTTTTTCAGCACGTTCTCAAAACTGACAGTAGCAATATTAAACAATTTAGTAAAATGTAACAAAATATAATAATCAACATTTGTCTGAAGCACAGGGTTTCCACATCTAAAAAAATAAAAGCTTGTCTTATAAAATTCCACTTGGTTTGTAACAATACAGTTCTGAAATTACTGCAGTGTTACACGAGTACAAGTCTGTTTTTCAGTTAAGTCCTGAGTTAAGACACACAGCAGAGAAGCAAGCAACAAAAAAGTGACCAAATGGTCCTTCTTGCATTAAAAAGGTACCTAATATTTTGAAGTCATTAAAAAAAACATACTGTGGTGTCTTCCTAATGTTGAAATGAAGCCTGCACTGGTATCATATTTATTTGATAGTATAACTGATGGTAACTCCCCTTGGTCATATTTTCTGTATCCAGAAGAATCCTAGTTGCCTTGTTAAAAGACAAGAGTGAAAGGACACAACAGAGCTGCTGCTGCAATATGGACAACACTCACCTTTTTAAAGTGCAAGCAATTAAATACCATTCCTTTTTTTTTTTTTTAAATACTTAACATAACCAAATATATTTAGATTGATTACCTAGGTTCTCAGAAGATATTCCTGATACTGAAAGAATCTGGACCATTTCGGGAAGCCTTGTGAGTCTCATAGAGCAAGGCTGTTTCATTCTTGGAAAAAGATCTTATTTGGTATACTTCAAGAACAATCTAGTAACTGTTTCAGAACTGTACAATTTAGCAAAGCAAACAAAATCTGAAAAATGAAAATCTGCCCCTAAAGCCTTTTCCCTATGTTTTTAAAAAACACAGCTTTACATTTCCAGGACGGTAAATAAAAACACTGCATTTATTAAATTAATGTTTAGAAGTTCAGGACTACAGGAATTCTATACCAATACCAGTCAGCCTATCTGCTCAGGGTGTTACCAGTAAATTATATGCTCGATCCACAAAATGCAGGTTTCTTTATGAAATACAGGTCACAAGACATTATAAATGTTATGCTATGCATAGCATAAAATATACAAAGAATACCAAAGAAACTGTTATCTTACATGGCACAAAAAGTGCCTCCTAGTGTGTTTAACTGAAAATAATCCTAAAAACATTTAGGATTTAGAGGGAAAGAGTTTCTGGTTACTCTGATCAGCTGAGTGCAAGTTAGTAATCTCTACAGGAATACCTGTCCTACAACTAAGAAACCTCAGTAACCACCACACAAAAAATCCCAATATGTTCTTGGTCTGAAACAAAAAGCATACCTACCTGTGTTTTGAGTGTGATCTTTTCCTTCTAGATCGGGATTTTGAACTAGACCTGGATTCTGAACGAGAATGGGAACGAGATCGACCGCCTTTTCTTTCACTGCTCTTTCCAGACTCTGAGAGGAAAAAACCACTTTGCAGTGTAAGCTCAGAACATTTAAAGATCCCAGTTAACAATCTGGCACAAGTGGAATGTACCACATATATTGCAAGGGGCCTACTCTCTGCACATCTTCCTTCTTTGCAAATATCCTTCAGAAACATCCAAGAAAGTCATTGCATATACTCGTTGAGTGCAGCCATCCTGCAGCAGTACACATAAACCAGATAATTATAAACAGCTAGCTCTACTAAGAACAGGATTTATGTTGCTGCCACAATGCACAAGATCATAACACGTCCTCCTTTTGGTCTATTATTTAATATAATTACTTTTTTTTTTTAATAACTTGAGAAGAATAAATTTAGAGGGCATAATCTGAAAACAATCATAAAATATAAATAATTATTACTGTCTGTACTTTTAGATATTTCAAACACTGTACAAATACTGAAATTTTATTCCTCAAACGTTGTTTTGTGGGAGGAAGGGATGAACAGAACAGGGTGAAAAGTCTGATTCAAAGGCCAGGAAGTCAACAGAAACCTCAACAGTGAGCTCACCATGGTTCAGACTCTAATTGTTATTCTGTTGCTTATGTTAGAGCTATTTTACTTCCAACTCCAAAAATCACCACTGGAATGTCTGTCTAGCCTCTCAACACACCAACACCTTCCTCCTTGACTTGGTGTTAACAGGGAAGAGGGAAACAATCTGGATTAAAGGAAGTCCTTTACAATATGTTAATATTTATCCCAGATTCGTTCTCTGATCCCATTTGCTATGAGGATGCGTAGTCTCGAGTCAGCACAAGAGAGACAAAATTCATCTGCTGCAGATAAAGAAAGCATAATAGTACTGCTTTCAGAACCATGCTAACTAACTGATTTTGAAACTATGGCATTAATAGGTGCTAAAGGAAAACAAAAAATATAAAGCATTTTCTCTTAGAAGTTTCCAAGTACTCTGAACCTAAAAAGGGCATTAAGTACTGATCTAGTATTAAATTTACATTTTTTAAACATTCAATGAACATATATCTGAAAATAAGAGATGAAATAAAAAGCTTCATTCCACTGCTCTGTTGCATGAACAGAATTTTGATTATTTTCTTCTTCTGACCCCAACACATACTGAATACCTTTGGGTACCCTTTCCTGTGTCTGAAAATGCTCTTAGAAGCGTGTGTCAAGGTATACACAGGATGTGTCTGTTCAGTAATGAACACAATAAACCTACCTGGCTCAATAGCAGCAGATATGAAAGACTGGGCTTCCCTTACTCTCTTCATCACTTCTTCCAGCTCCTTGGCAGCAGCTTGTGGTGTCATTTCAGGAGGTTTCACTATTGCATTATTGGAGTGATTTATTCTAAATTAAGGAAAAATAAAAACCTTTCATTCTTAAACACTTGAAGAGGGCAAAAGAAAAACAAGCAAGAAAGGAAAATTTCCATGTACGACTGCAAACTTAAAAAGTTCAGCAAAACTACAGATTTGTAACACTAATCTGTTCCATGGATCCCAAGTATCTTTTATTACTTTGAAATCTTGGCACTTTTAAATAAGCAGCACAATATTTCTGTATTACAATATCTTTAGTAGAAGTCTAGGAAGTTATTTCTCCATTTCAGATCAAATCTCTACAGTAACACCTATTAATTACATACAGATCATACAGAAGACTTAATTAGGACTAAGGACATTGCAGATTCTTCCCCTATTACAGTTTCCACTACCTCAAGATTAATATAAATATATTTTACTCAATACTATCCATATTCTCATGAGAGAAATTTAGGCCAAACTGTGAAACTTGAGTTGATAAAAATGTTCCAGTTTTTTAACAATAGATTCTCATACTGAAAAAATAGTAGTCACAGCATTTTCCTATACAAAAAAGTGATAAATCTGTATACAAGGACACAAAGAAATCTCTCATTCAATAGTCATATGGATAATTAATTCCTTACTTCAGTGGTCGATCTCCAAACATAACTCCATTAAAGGCAAGTGCTCGAGGTACAGAATTTTGGTCTGCAAACTCCACAAAAGCAAATCTTGTTGGTTGCGTCTCATCACCTGCCATTCGCACAAATTTGACTTCTCCAACTTGCTTAAAGAATTCAAGCAGCTGATCTGCTGTTGTAGTCTAGAAAGAGTCAAAGAGCTCAGCTGAAGTAAAATATACAACAAAACCCACTTATATAATACATCAGGTAGTCTAAGAGCGACAGATTTTGGAATGATATCTCACCATTATTACAAAGGTGACATGAATTTGGTAATGCTACACTTCAAGACTTAAAGACACGTATTTTTTCTTCCATTAATCTAAAGAATATTCTACAATTATAAATAGTGCATTCACAAAACCTCAGTCCTTCATCTAGGTAAAAAAAAAAGGAAAAAAACTTACATGGGATTTTGCACTTTTCAGACAACTCATCTGAAATAACTGTTGAGGAATTTCCTTATACACCTGTTTCTAAGCTACTGATTGTGACTTTTGATACTTAAAACAAAAAAACCCAAACAATATTACAGGACTTAGATTTATCTGGCTTTCTACTAGGTTCCAGTTTTATTTTATCACCATCAATAGTACTTTTACACTCAGCAGCTAGCTACTTTGCCAGTCAAAAAACCCCAAAATTTAGTACTTATATTGCTTTCAGTCAACAGCAAGTATTTTTCAATTAATCTGATCAACTGCTGAAAAACCAAGTTGTTGAATGAAAGTTATTTATGTAAAATTATTGCAACTTCCAGTAGGACACATCATTCCATCTTACTTTACCTAAGCAACAGCACCCTGCTGTGCTGGATAGTTAACATGATCTCTTGACTTCGGAGGATAGTTCAGCCAACAAAACCTAACTGTACATTTAATCAACACACACAATCAGAAGTACATTTCTTTAACTCAGTTATAGTGGATTTCTCGGTATTCTGACAGAATGAATTCCAGAGCCTGGTCTGATCTGACTGGCACATGAGCATTCAAAACTCAAAACATCATGAATAAACAAAAAAATGTTTAAACTCATGCTGTAATTAACTAATGGAAACTCTTTAACATGTAAGGTTAGAATTCGTAAGTTACAATTCACATCTTCCATTAGTATTTCCACAACAGAGAAAAAAAAAGGCTACCTGGGAATTCAAGTTTCCAACATAGACTGTTCTTCTGATTTCATCAATTTTGGATGGATCCACATTTCCCATAATGGGTGGTTGTGGTATTTCTCCAAGTGCCGTAATGTTAGGGTCCAATGCTGCTGCTGGTATAGCGCCTAAAGTACCAAGTGAAACACCGAGCTGGAAAACACAAACACAGAACACACTCTGCAACCAAGCACTGGTGGAAGATATTTCATTTCTTAATACTTGTCTGCCTTGTGCATTTCTGTAAAATTAGATCTAATGAGTATATTTTAATAGATCTAATAAGCAATATTTTAAACCTTAATGTCACAGCACAGCAGGTTTTTTTACAGACAAAAAATCTACCCAGAAATATGCTTCTATAGTGAAGATATTCTGGGTTATCAGTCAACATTTAATCAAAGAGGTCTGGACAGGGATACATATCAAGCACAAAACATACAGGCTTGAATTTCTAATGCTTAGAGTCAATCAAGTTGAGTAAGATACTTTCACACACAGCTAATAATCTTATCTTTTTGACACAAGTATTTGGACTAGATGAGGAACAGCTGAAATCTTGCCCAGCAAGCAAAAAAGGGAATTTCCAGTGCTCAGGGCCATCAAAGGGACACATATGCATCTTTTGGACAAATGAATCACCTAAGCCAAGCTTAATTACAGTTGAAATGCAAAGGATATTCAGTCTAAGTTCTTCCCCTCATTCCTAGACAATAAGAAAAACACAGTTCTCATTTTTGGAACTGGAAATTGAAATCTCTACTGTGAAATGTTATTAAAAGTCACTTAAAAATTACTACAAAATTGGTACTCTTAGATCCTGGTTTGAATTTTCTCTACCCAAAAAGCAACTGCCTTTTCAAGACACAAATTTTCTAACAAGTGTGGGAACTGTTTTATAAGCCAGCAGTATTTCTTTTAATGAAACAAAGGAAAAAAAACCCTTTATTTTAACTTGAAATTTTCCTTCAAAAAACCACAGCAGCTTACTCATGTCAAAAAAGGCTTACAGAGGCAAAAGGGAACCGAGCAAAAATACCAGAAGCAAGCTCCTCTACTTTTTGTAGTGAAAACGCTGTTAGACAAACAGTCAAAAATCCTGCCTAGCAATATCAAGTAAAAGCCCCTACTGCAGCTTTTAATACTCTGAAGAATGGTGTCACTGTAATTATTAGGTTTTAATACGTTTTTTGGCAGTGCACATCACTACCACTGGACCAAATTAATGGTTCTATAGGGCAGGACAGCAAGTAAAACAAACAACCACCAAAACTAGCATTTACTCACTATTTTGCACAAAAACAATCTGAAAGAAAAATCCAGCAAAGATAGCGTGTGGACATCTTCTGATCAATCTTCAGAAGAGTCACCACAGCTAAACCATTACTGCAACATCCAGGCACCAGACAGTTCTTAGAACACAAAAAAGGCTACTGAGAATAGAGGAAACCAGAAATCAAACAGCAACTGAATTTTACTTACTGTAGTCAAAGGGGTTGGTGTAGGTATAGGAAGCAACCCTGCACCAGGCATCAGACTTGTCATAGTAGGAGCCGGAGCCAATAGAGACAGGGCTTTGGCTTCATCTGGGATTTTACCTGAAGAAGCAAATGAAAGCATTACACAGAGTTGGAACACTAGATGGATGTTACTCTTTCTATGATTTTACAATTACCCTTGCATTTAAAAATGTAATAAATAACAATGTCTATCTACCAGATCCTTACAAAGAAACAAATACTTAAGTTTTTCCTTTTACCCTGCTCTATTAGGAAAAACAAAAGTGAGCAAAACTTCAAAGACTAGCAATCTCATTAATGGATTATTATTTTAAAAACTGAATAATGTATATAATTATTTAACACTTTGAGCTATGGGTCACCTGTACTGGAAACTTAATGTTCATGAACCAAACGATATCAAGCATGGACGCTTTCCCAGGGCGGTGTTTTCACGGTGATCGAAAGTTGTTTTACACATGACAACCGTTCGTGTTGGCTGCATCACTAATAGCACACAGAACATCAGATACAGAAAAGAAGAACATTTTTTAAAGTTTAATCCCCAGAAACGGCAAATAACCAAAGCAGTAAAAGAAAGAAAACAAAAAAAAAAAAGGGAAAAAAAAAAGGGAAAAAAACCCCCAAAGTATGTGCTGACTGAAATTTGTGCTTTTCTTTATTCCTCTGGTGCTACCTACTTAGAATGTAAAAATAAATAAAACATAAAATAATAAACTACTGAACTACTGTGACTGCACACAATACACACTACAAGTGAAGTTGAAGGTACAAGAGGGAAGAGCAGAAAAATTTTAGTTTTGTACTGTTTCACATTCTAGGTCACCTCGGTTTATCTGAAACTGATGAACTAGATCTAGATTTACAGAGATTGAAGAAAATCGTAACTGATCAGCTAAACAAGCTGTATTTTTCCAAAATATCTATTTCCTGCTATTTTAACCTGATTATAATCCTCCTGTCATGTTAGAAGTTTAAGTAATAACTAATCTGAATTAAAATGCAGGTTTCATTCAAAGTTAGCCAATATCAGACTATTAAATGTACCCCCCAAAAATCTCCAAAAATCTGAAGATTTAGTACTTAAACAATTATCATTACAGTTAAAAGTACATTTTAAATTTGAAATGCAAAGGGACTAAAACTGATACGAACATTAAATTATAGACTAAAAACTACTGAAAGAAGTTCTAATTACACTAGGTATCTATGATCTGTTCAAAATTACTGGCATAACTGTATATATACTAACCACCTAAGCCCTCGGGTATTAGCCCATGGACCTTAATGAAGTACATGTTCTTATTTACACATTGTTTTAATAGTCAGGTAATACAAAAAAGCTGTGCCAGTGGTTTACTGATTTGATTCAAACTGCATGTTTCAGCTACAAAACCCCTAAATTCAAAATATAAAAATTAATATATAGTCTCATCAAAAAGCAAAATTTAAGTAAGTTTCAAAGCACCATGCAGGTTTAGATACAGGAGTTACAACTGACCCCACAGAAAACATACTACTTTAAAAAATGAAAAGAAACAAATGTTGCAAAACTGCTTTACAGATCTGCAGGAAAGACTGGGTTACAGCTGGGTATGATCAAAGGACAAAACAAATCTAAATGAAACTTAATTTATAATTAGCATGGGTAGAACACAACAGATAAAAAAACAGTACCCATTTTTTTCCATGCTTCCTATTTACATTTATTTATTTTAAGTTTTGAGACACCTTGCTCCTTAACATGTAAGAAACCACTTGGTTTTGCTATCTAAGGGAGAAAAATAGGAAAATTATTAGCACTTAGGAATTAATTGTGCAATAATGACTTCCAGGGCTTTTTTAAAAAAACATGCATGAATCTAAGCCACCATCACAATGTTCAGCACTCTTCACAGATCTCATTTTGAAGTCAGGCATGCAATGAGAGGTGTACCTGATTTGCCTGACTACTCAAAAGTATCAGGTACTTTGCTGCACACCCTGCCTAATATGTAAGCCTACTAACAGGCTTTTGAATACACAGTTCCAGTACACGTGCATGCAAATTAGGCACAGAGTTATGTACCAGTTCTTCTGAAAATCTAAATACTTAAGTTTTTTCAAATGACTAATGAATGACAACTTATCCTCAACAGTGAGCATCGTGCAATAACCAGATACTCGTGCAGGTTTCTATGGATCAAGAGACATGGCACAATTAAATCCAATGCCAGAAATGGCTCTTAAAGTGATGTGTCTGCATGCTAATTGATATCCTTGGTCAGTAATGTACATAAGTATATGCCTAATTTAAGTATGCACTTACATACAGCCAATTCAATACACACTTAACCAGGCAAACATACAAAATGCTTAGGCATTTAGCCCTTTTAAACAGGAGCTGAGTTAAGCATGTAACTAGACAGACAACGACTCAAGTTCAGAAAGGGACTTAAGTAGAAGCCTAAACTTTTAAGTATATGGGTCACAGTACTGAAATAATGGAAATTATTATTCGCTTAAATGTTGTTCAAGAAATCCACTGAACATTTCAGGTAAGTTCATCATTACAGCAGCTCAGAGAATGAACAGCGTGCATATGGGAATTTTAAAGTTTGCAGCATTATTTTCAGAATACTTTGGTCTTTTGACAATATAAAGTTCTATTTTAAATACAAAATTAAGTGTGTCAGTTCCATACCACATAGATTCATTTATTTTGTTTTCAAGAATGAGAAAGGGTCTATCTCTACAGACAGAACCCTGAAAATTTGCCACTATATTCAAAGATACTGTCTTTTCAAAGTAACTTTTCCAGTTTTTAAGACCAGGTCAAACTTAAAAAGAATTCTACAGAACACTGTCGTGGAGGGAAAAAAAAAAATCTGCAGTATCTTGAATATCTACTTGTATGTACTTTAAATAGTTTTGAGAAACAAATTACTATGTGAGTCCAAATAACGTCATGAGTTATAGGCTTTAAATTTTTGAGTTTTATCTCTGTGAATATATTTGTAAAGGGCATACAAGCCCACAAAAATACAACGAAACATGTGGGTTATGATACAACAGATTAGGACAATTTAGTTTAAGAATAACACCTTCATTTTTAAAACATGGTATTTAAAAGCTGAGTAAGAATGGTTAGGGTATTTTCTAATGAGGGAAGCAGACTAAATATATATGCCACATCTATACCAGATCCTTAGACAGATTTCTTAGAAGCTCTTCTACTTAGTAAATTACACGTTTATTGATTTTTTACTTTGCAAAAGAATCTGGAAGCAAATGCAGACTGTCCCAGCACTGCCTAGAGACAGAGTTGTGATTGCTACTTTTTTGTATCATCAATCTTACGAGCCCTAGATAACCTAGTCCATATTAGAATCCATTTTGCTGAAGGCCGAACACACTCATCTGCATTAAACAAGTACTAATCACAGTATCTTTCTTCCTCAAGTGCTCAGAAGGAAATTATTTCCTACTTTTTGTAGCAGAACTATAGAGTTAACCCTCACCAACAGAAGTGCTTCTGCAATAAGTGAGTTTGCTAGTTTTAAAAATACTGAAGAGTTCACAATCTATTCTGAACATAAAAAAAAGGAGTAATTATTTTCCTGCTATTTTAAATCAATGAAGCATGTACTTACAAATGAAGTAATTTCTATGTGATCCAACTCATGAATCTTAGTGGATTTAGCAGAAATGAATAAAGAGATTACAACTACTGGCAATTATCTCAACTGCCACAGCCAAATCCAACAAAGATCATGAATCAAAGCTCTTCCCAGCTGCAGTACACAGCCTGGTGAAACCAAGAGATCCCAATGCAGCTGGCTGGGAAGAGTAATTCCTGAGGATTAGACACGCTATCTTGTCCACCACTTCTGTTTCAGAGCTTCTGTTTCACAAGAAGTAAGAACATCGTTTAGGGATGAGAACCATCTCAATCACTCCAGCATGAACTGCTGGGGCTTCTGAGACTGTGAGATGGCCAAAAAACCCACTTTTTTCTGACTTTCTATTTCATCTTTTTCTAAACCCCTTCTTGAAATAACCACCACTGGAGCATGTCAAAGTGCAATATATACATACACACACACACACAAAAAACTGATTCAACCTTCCCACAAATAACAGTGTTAAGACAATGTGTCTCACATAACACACTCCAACCAAAACTTCAGGCTGCATTTGTACTTATGAGTGGTAAACAGTTTTTTCTGAAAATTACAAAAACAGAAGGATGAAATCTTACTGCCACTGACATCACTGGAGCAAGGTTTCATCAGACATAAACAAATATTTAATGACATTCAGTATTTATAAAAGTTCAATTTCAGAAATAATTATTTTAAACTCATCATATTAGACATAAATAGTAAGCCTTTTCTTAAGCAGACAGTGCAACCTAAAATAAAACACTCTGCTGAGGAAAAGTAGCAGAGAAATATCATTACTTTACTTTCTAAAGTTGATTTCTCCAGAAGTAAGTCTCAGCTGTCCTTTTCCAAGATACCATCTTTCTTATGATGTGCTTTATGAGTTTATCTCAAGATAGATAAATTTTTCACAATTCCTGTCTTCTCATACAATGTACTCATCTGTTGAATTTAGATGCTTAAACGTATTCCAAATCAAATTCATCCTTAATTCAGGGTATTAAAAACTAATCATATTCTAAATTCTCTGTATACCATCCACCATTCATAAGCAGCTTCAGGTCAACTTCAAAATCAAACACCGTGAACCCTTTACAAACATCATTTTTACAGAACTGAAGTACCAGTTCACAAGTACAAGGGAAAGAGATTTAACAGAACAAAACAAAAAAGGGACAAAATAAAATAAAAGAAACAAAGGAAAGAAAGCAAAATAAAATAAAAACAGAGACAGGGCGTCCATCTTCAGCAGGCCAGACTTCGATCTCATTTCCCCCATGAAGGTTTCACTTGGCGGCAGGTTTAGTGGCATGGCAAACAATGCCTAACTCAGGCAAGTGTAACAGGTCTGCCTTGGCCAGTCTAGTCATCTAATAATGCACAAATATCACACAGAGAAAACATACAAAACCAAATTAATAGTCAAAATCCATCTACCAGATAATGTGGACATAAAATTTAGAATGATTAGGGTGGCATCTTTGTTTATCTTTCAACCTTTGCATTTTCAAAGTACATTTAAAGAAAAATCCTACCAATACACTCACACAAAAAGTCGTATTTCGACAGCTTAATAATCTTACCTCAGGTACCATTACATTTTTGTTAAATTGTTCATTAAATGTCACATAATTAACACTGGTTTCATCCTGTAGTGATTCCCTCCTTGATTTACCACTGTTTAAATACACTCCAAATTTCAGATTTTATTCTGTTTTTTAAAACCAAGTTTTCACGTTTTATTTTACCTCTCCTCTATGTTCAGTTTCGCGCATAAAATTTTTTTTTACTGGCAATGTTGGCCAATGGTATAATTTTACCTCCTGGTAGAATAAAGCCATCACTACTTTTAAAGCCCATGATCCACTCCACTGACTTCATTAACAATGCATCATATGATACATAGCGAAAAAAACCCCTTGTGCCATGATCTCCAAAGCCATGCTTATTTCACACAATAAATTCACCAGGAAGTTAAATTTGTATAAATTCACATATTTTTATAAATGACTGATTCTGATATAAGTTACATGGAACAGTATTCTGACATTAAAAAAAAAAAGTCACCTCAAAACCCAATCACTTGTTCACCTAATTATGCACACAGTTCTGTGGAGTCCAGAATGATTCTAAACAGTGACAATTTTAGTATGTTTTCTCAGAAATGCCTGATCAGTCAGTTACGAATAGAATAGGAACAAGATTTCTCAGAACTTTGATTTTTTCTCTTTCCATTCATTGTCTACCAGAAAATACACAAGAAAATGTAGTTTTACCTGCCTGTGGCCATACCATGTCAGGCAGTGATCTCATCACAAGAAAAACACCAGGAAGTGTTGCTCACTCAGTAGACAACCATCTTCCCTCTCCGGCAGTACTGAATCAGTGGTTTTCATGAAAGGTCAAACTAAGGTCCTGAATAATCTTTAGTCAATTTATTTAGGGGCAATTCTTCAATTGGAACTCTGGTCCCCTTAGCCTCTACATAGTTTCAAGTGTATACAACAATATTCCCTTTGTGGTTTAAGAAAAAGTTAAAAATATGAAACCAAAGAGCCCCCCAAAAAAGGCACAAAGGCAACTAAAAATCTATGTTTTACAAAGACACGTGCATGTGCCACAGGCTCTGACTAAGAAGGCTGTAAGAACAGGTAGTCTATTGTAAGACAATACGGCCTTTAATGAAAGCACTTTTAGGGTTTGTGAAGTTTTGGAAATTTCAGAATTTGCTAAGAACATCCCAGGTGAATATTACAGCGGCACTATCTATAACATGATGCAGCATACCTGCCAAAAAATGGTACTCTGGGACTATTGTTACCAAACTCCAGGAAGTCAACAGTATTTTTCTGAATCAAAACCTGACTCCTTCAGTTAGAGATGTTAGTAAGAGGTATGCCTTGATTCACTACAGTTTATGGTTCAGGTACTCTACATATTGTTGTTCATGGCAAAACAGCAACCATGTTGAAAGTGAAGTCAAGTTCACTCCATCAGCTGGAATGATTCCACCCTAAAGAGGCAAAAGGTCCAGAACTGGTCAGATGCTCAATTCCACAAAGATCCCAGTGAAGTCAATGGGGCTCTGCCTAACTCCATTGATACGTCTACCACACGACCCTGCTTCATGTAACTGTATTCAGATCTAGGAAACCGTACTAACAATACAAACTGTCTCATTTTCTCAATACATCTGTAAAAGTATGGTCTCAGATCTAGTTAAAGTAACATCCGTCAATATAGTATTCATCAAGCATTTTATTTCATTAAGAATTTTAAGAACATTTTATGATGGAAGCATTCAGTACAGACCACTGCTTATTTAAAGAGTTAACCAAAACAAAAAAGGAGTACCAGTGCACATAACAAAAGCATTTCATGGCACACAGAGTAACATTTTCAATAGTAACAAGAAGGAAAAATTGTTTTTTAAAAATTAAACTAGCAAGTAAACATTTATATTCAAACAGTATTTATCACCATGAATGCTAAGCATTTTAGATTACATGACTCTAAAATGGGCAAATGAATATATTGCATGTCTACAAAACAAAACTGGGATTCACTCTAAAAAAATGCAGAAATAATGAGTATCTTTAAAAAGCATGAATCAACAAAAAAATCCCACTACACCAAATGTGATACAATAAACTTCAAACTACAGTGTTATTGTGCCAGGAAAGTGCCTGACCTTTTCAGAGATCCATTGACTTCAGTGAGAACTCTGGGAGAATAAGCTTGCCAACACAAACCATAGTGAAGGAATTATTTTCCTTTCTTTTCCCTCAAAATATGTAGTAACTACAGAAATCGGAATTATCATAATTTAAACCAACTATCTTTTTGCTAATGCTGAATTTCAATTAAATCTGTGTAACTGGGCTTTTCATTATTCAATTTTTAATTTTGTTTCAAGGTTATAGGGGTTTTTTTTCAGAAAGTCATAAAATAAAATGAAGTAACAACAGAGCACCATCTTCTTACATGAAAAGCTCAAAACAATTAACAGACACGTCAAAGACCAACATTACAGAAGAATGTCTAAAATACCAACCTTCTGCGCAGGGAACAACTATCAAAGCTCTGTCAATAAAAACCGTGTTAGTTAGATGCTGGGCCACACCAACACTCGATGCTTCACGAAACTTAATATAACATACTTTGGAGGAAAAAGCAAGAGGTGCGTTGCTGCAAGATAAAAGGAAAAGAAACAATTAGTCATATTAAATAATTGCATGCATTTTTAACTATTATTCCTTAGGAAAAAGAAAGGTTTTAGACCTCCTAGAAAAGGCTGTCGTAAGACAAGAGTACAGAAATCTACTAACTTGCCTACTTACTATATTAGTGAAAAAAACATGGCATAGCACCTCCTTCTTGTTAATGCAAATTTAAGTAAGCCAAAATCATTAACCAACATGGTTAATTTTCTTTTATAATCTGGCTACACAACATTGAATAGTACATTTCAAATTACTATTTTAAGTAGTATATTCACTTGACAGATTTATCAAGTAAATAATTTACAGTTTATCCTTTTTTCCTCCAAATAATCCTTGTTTAGGAGAGTCAAACAACAAACCCTGCCATTTTTGGGTGGGTCTTTCAAATTATCCTGTAATAACCAATATTTTTTCTCTGTTTTTTACAAAAGCAGTTTTATTAATTCTTCTGAAGTTATAAGCAGTTCTTGAGAATTCTTTCAAATACTGGGTCTTAGTTGACTAACGTAAAAAAATCCTTTTTAACATTTGCCTTAGTTTGGCAGAGTATAGCAAGGGACAGCCCTGGAGGAAGTAGGAGCAACTCACCATTTGGCTACAAAAGGGGAAAAAAATTGTAATTTGCTTTTCCATTAGCCAGCATACCAAGAGAGAACATGTAAATATTGCAATCTCGATCAAAACTATGTAAGTTTGCTTTAAAAATGTATTCCCTAGTCAAGGTTTGTAACCTTTGAAAGAAGCAGCTTATTTCTTCACAAAAAGGAAGTACAGGTAAAATCTCCAAAGAGAGAATGCAATACAATATTGCTGAAATAGCAGCAATTTTCAATACACTGCATAGTCTGTTTCACCTTGGTCCTGCCTCAACCAAAATGGAAACACTTGCCAGATTTCTGGAAGAACCAACAGCAGTCCAAGTTTAACCCAATCAATCTTGCAGTCCCCTGATATTCTGAGCAGGTACTTCCACAGCTATTCTATGAAATTCTATTAGACTTTAGTATTTAAAAACAAATTCAAAAGTTTTACACATTATTTCATCATATTAATTACAAAAATCAACCAAGAACTTAAACCTGAGGCAGGCAGACTTGTATGTTTCTGGTTACTAGTAGCACCAGTGTATAGTATCTAGAGATGGCCAAATTCAGAATGGCATTCAGAAACACTTATGATGGAAAATTCTGTAAGAACAGGCACACTGTGGAGAAAAAAACTAAACAGGGAGTGGGAGACACATAAATGTGAAAGTCAACCTCATACAATTTAGAAAAACATCACAAGATGACTACATTTCTTCTGCCATTTTATTTGTTTGGCCAATATTGTCACAGTTTCAAATTTCTACATTCAGGAAGGAAATAACTGCATGGAATGGCTTCTGAGTAAGCTGTAAGATCTTGGTTGAGATCAGCTTCTAATGTCAGAAGTGACAGTCAGCTGTGACTTTTTCAGTACTTAACAGAAACTTCATTTACCACAAAGCCTTCTGTGGCCACAGATACGTTTTTATTTGGTTTGGTTTGTTGGGGGAAAGGAATCCAAGGACAGGGAGCAGAGGGTGTCTTGGGTTTTTCTGTTGTCATTGTTTGGGGTTTGCTGTTTTCTTTTTAAACACACCTCAGTGTTATAATGCAAATGACTGAAGCCTCCACTGAAGGTCCTCTGGTCTACGCTGTTGAAAACTTCTAAGATCTCCTGGGTTTTTTTTACTTTTTTGTTTTCATTGCCAACTCAAGAACATAATTCTATTCCAGGCAGCTTCAGGCCCCACAATAACCCTTATAAATGTCAGTATCTATAGAGTCTGCACTGACAAGTGTGGGTTTTGTAGTATTTGCCTGGATTTAAAACATAAAAGTCATGTGAAAAGTATGTTAAAAAATATTAACAATCTGAACACTGGTGCAAGTGAGGCTCTACAAAGACATCTTGCTACCAAGTGTTTTCAGACGGTCAGGAAGAAATCCTCTATAAGGAGACCACCTCTACTAAAAATACATCAAAGCTGCACCTACATCAAGAGAAACTGTTAAGAACCAAGATATCTAAAATTCTAGAAGGTTTACAGTGATTGAGTCTTCTCCTTTCATGAGCGGGCCTCCAAAATCTTCCCAGCAGGCTTAAGAAGCCTTTCTGAAAACAGGAAAAGTCCTATTCTATTTTAATTCCTTTTGTTGCCTTTTTTTTTGCTAACACTTGCCGAGGCTAAATTGAGGGAGACTCATGATCTTCTTCCTAGGGTTGCACAGTAGTGATGTCAAAAACCAACTCCTACATCTCTGATTCCAGAGACGGTTACCATAATCTAGTTTCCTTAGGGAAAAAAACCTCAAAAAGGAAATAAATTTCTAAATAGTACTTAGGTATTTCTGACATTTTTGTTTCCCTCCGTAGGAAGATAGCAATATTCATCTCCCAAGAGAATAGAAATCAACCAAAATATTTCCTCAGAACGACCTATTCAGAAAGCTACAATTAAAAAAAAAAACTCAAAGAAAAGGCTACAAAAAAATTTCTCTAACTGTCCAAATTTTCTCAGGTGGGGGCGGGGGTTGGGTGTGTGAGGAGGGGAGGACACAAGAGAAATTAGTAACTTCTTAAAATAGTATGTTATGGAATAACTGTGCAAATCAGTTTAAATAAGGCTGTGTATGTTTTGTCTCAAAGGTTTCACTTATACTGCTGTCCCTGAAGAATGTAACAATGTCTATTTACTGGACCATACAGAAAACGAATCTAGTAAGTGAAGGTGGCCCATCCACCTGCGTCAAGATCAGTAAGGTATACAAGTGAGAGTGATCCCAGTGACACCCCTCAATGTTAAACTAGGCTTTGCCCAAATAGTCTGACTTACGTACAGAACACCTTTAGGCTCCAAACTAGAGGAGGCCACAAACCCCACTGCCAAGGTCTGGTATGGCATGTGTCTCCACCCCTCAACGCCTACTGGGTTGCAGCCAGAGCGGAGCTTCCTGGTGGCAGAACACAGAGGCCAATCCAGTCTTGCCCTTGACTAGGGAAGGGTTACGACCAACTAGCCCATCACCCAACTTTTAGTTCAACCAAAAGTTTATTCCGAAACCATGTTCTGGCTTCCAAGAGCACTCCACACTACCCAGAAGCAAATAGTGTTACTCAGCAGGCCTTTCCAGACATAATGGAGACAGTCTGTGATTCTCTGCTTTTAAACAACTCATTCTGCAAAAACCCAATTGTTGCTCAATAAAGTTTCTCAGCATTTATCTGTTAAAAAATTCTCTTATGGCCACACTTGAAAGCATATTACTACAAAAGTGATTTTGAAGCCTAGTCTGAAACACAGCCTTCAACTGAGTGACAAATGTACCACAAAAGCATGGCTGGGACTAAGAATCTGATTACATGTGTCACTAGTCTCCTATTAAGACAAAACACAAAACTAGGCAGTGTCAGTGGCTGGCACACTGAAGTACACATCCAAGGCCTCATACCCTGCAAACCAGCTTCAGATTTTAACCGTACTGCAAATGAATGTGATCTACAAAACTTTTTGCTTGGGGTACCTTTGCTTCCCATCCACTTGTCAACAAAATACTATTTTCTAAATTTGTCATAATGTTATTTAAATATATTTTCAGAAAGTCAACAGGAGGCACTTCTTTTTTTGTTTCAAATGAAGGGCACTGGAGCAAATGCTTAATTTGCTCCCAAGGTAGCAATTTTGAAGTCAGTTCAAACACCCATAACTATTAGGCAAGAAAATCTTTATTTCTAACAGTTAAGCATAAAAAACTGCAAATAAAACCAAGAGTAAAACAGATGATCAAAATCCTGCATCCTATCTTTGAAAACTTAATTAATCATGTAGAACCAAATTTTGCAGCATTAGAACCTTGGCATTCCCAAGTTAAACCCTACTATGGTACTGGGATTTTACTATTTTACATGTATATACACACTGGCACAAATATTATTTGTGTATGAATGTCAAGAAAGTCCCTATTTTCCTTGAAGTCTGTTATGTAACAGTGAAAGGTAAGAACAGCTGTAACAGAAAAATATATTCAGTCAAGAGAAAACACGAAGTATAATCGACTGTGAACAAGTCCTAGGGTAAAACCCTAGGAAATTGGATAAAAATCCACCATATAGCTATTAAAGTGTTTAAAAACTAGTAAGGCTGTTTTAAGTATATTTTTACATATTAACTTTTTTCTTCTGAATGGTCGGCATTCAAACGTACTCAGATGTAATGCAGCTACATAATAACGGATAAACACCAACTTTTTGCCTATGCAGTTTTGCAAACAAAAATTTTGTTAGTCTGAACATTTTTGTATTAAAATTCACGTATCCGGATGCTAATGACTCCCTTTCCTCTCCACTATTCCGATTTAATTTTTGTAAGAAAATACAAGGTTAGAAAGGGCACATCTGTTATTTACTTCCCAGTACAGCTACTACTTCAAGAAAAGAAGTATTTCTTTTCCTCCCCTTTTCTGCTGGCCATCACCTGCTCGGGAGAAGAACACTGTTATTTTGCGAGATTCAGTGTCTCCCACCTGAGCGCATGCATCGCATGCAAATCGCTATAATTTATGGAAAAAGTGTGACGTCCGTGCAATCTACTGCACAAGTCTTACTGGGGGCAAATCCGAGCACAAGGCAGAGCAGAATCCTTTCCTCTGCAAAACCTCAGCTATTCTAGCTTCTGCTTGAACGGCCCCTTCTCGGAGCACAGCGCCCCTCCAACAAAATGGAAAAAAAAAGGAAGAAGAAAGGCAGGCAGGTGGGGGCGAGCCTGGGACTCCCAAGTGCAGCTCCCCTGTACACAGCTTGGGCGAGAAAATAGGTGGACAAGGGAGGTTTTCAGGGAAACGAGAATAGGGCCGGCGCCGCCATCTTAAGTGCGGGCGCAGCTCCTTCCCCGCCGCCCCGGCCATACAAAGGGGAGGGACCACGTGACGCCCATCCAGTGCCCGCACTCAAGATGGCGAGTCGGGCCTCCTGCCTATGCCCTTCCCGCCATCCCCCGGCCCCTCCGCGCCTGTTCCTCATCCCTAGTCTTCGTCGCTGCGGAGGGTGGCGCAGGCCCCACTTACTCCGGGGGATAGAGACGCAGCTCCTCGATATCTCCCAGGAAGCCGAAGAGCGTCCGCATCTGCTCGCTGGTTACGGCCGAGGAGAGATTAGTGACCTGGATGACGGACGTGGGGCCCAGGGGGAAGCCGAGCGGGACCCCAATCCCGCCGCTGTTCATCATGGCGGCGCCTACCCTGCCTCACCGCGCGCACCCGGTGGCGCCGGCCCGCCCACTGAGAGGGGCGCGCGCCGCCGGCCGGAGCGGCCCCGCGCGCAGACAGGCGCTCTAGCGGCGCACCCGACTGCTCCCAGAAGAGTTCCCGGCGGAGCGGGCAGCCCCTGCCGGCGGGGCCTCCGGTCAGTCCGGGGCGCAGAGGTCCCTCGATTGCCCAGGAGCTGCCTCCCGCGAAGCCACCTCACACAGAGCTGGCCTGGCCGCCGTTAGCTGGGCGGGACCGGCGCGGGGCCCGGGCCCCGCCCAGGAAGGGGCGCGGGTTGTGAGAGGCCGCCCCCGCCCCGCGCGCTTGCGCGCGCACGCATAGGGGCTGCTGGTGTCGCGCGCCCGGCCAGCGATGGGGGTGTCGGCCGCTCGGCCAGTTCAGTGGCGAGGCAGGGGAAGGAGATCGCACTTTAAATGCGGTTTCGGTGGCCAAGATTAGTACGAGACAGTTTAATCACCTTAGGGAATAAACCTTTGAAAACACTATGTCTAAACAAGAGGGACTTGTAATAAGATGGGTTGTAAATGGTTCTGTTAAAACGTGGCAGCGAATCTATCGCTATGAAATTGATCTTGCCTGCAGTTGAAGTTCAGGTTCTCCTTAAAAATTAGATTGGCTAGAGAAAGTGAGCCTGAGCACTCCGTATGTAGGTGATCACTATTAAGGTTCAAACCGCAGTGTTTCCTAGGTGGTGTAGAGCTGTGCATCCTGGCACTTTAAGGTGTCAGTTTGTACCACTTTCCATTCCCTAAACCTGAATTGAGAAGAGATTAAAGTATTTTTGAAACTATCTGGGCTGAAAAATACTGCAAATTTGTAACAGTCCCCTGAGCAAGTAGGTCAGTTGTTACAGAATGTCCATAGATAAGTCTGGGTAGTGCTCAATACATTCCAGAAATGTAATGCCAAGCAATTGTCAGAGATTTGTTTTGTGATAAATACATATCATAATATTGGCTTTTCGCAAATATTAAAATGGATGCTATATGTATAATTTTTAATTTTTACAAAAGTAGCCTTGCTGTGAAAATATAGTTGTGTAATAATGACTAATGCCTTTCTTTCTGTTACTTAGACATAATAGTGAACTAGCTGATATAGTTATTTTAGAATGCTTGAACCGCCTGCTTGAGTGGATAACATCCAACAAACGGTGCGATGGGGGACCCTGCCGCTGACATTTCAACTATCAACACCTGTCGTCTGCAGAAACTACACTCTGGGGGTGATAACAGGACTAATTACAACCACAACCAAAAGGACTGCGCATGCTCTAAAGAGGTGGGTCCAAGGAGGAGCTAGGCTAAATGGTTCCTGGAACATGTAAACTAGTTTGGGGGGAAGTTTGAATATACATAATTGTTTATGAATATATATTAAGCTGACGCCATAGGAAGGGTATGTAAAGAGAGTCTCCGTCAATGGCAGGTGTGCTTTTTTGGCTGAATGCCAAGCACCCAGCGCTGTTACTTTTGCTTTGTTATCTTTGTCCCCTATTGTCGTTTATTAAACTTTTAAATCCTAACAGGAGAGTGAACCTCGTTTTTCACAGTTTTATTTAAAAACATCTAAGAATATGTTTCAGGTAGGACTTTTTTCAAAATTATAATTGGTGCATTCATATTCTCTTTCTAAATTAAATTCATATTCTAAAAGTACAATACTTAAATCCTTTCTTTCAGCCATTCTGGTAGCTTTTAATTAGCTGAAGTTGAAAGAAGTTTAAGTGGAGCATTCCAGATATTTTGTTATATATTGTGGAAAACGAAACTGATATAATTCTATGCACAGGAACCTTACATAAAGTTTTCTTACATTTTCACTGGTACATCTCATCCAAAGATGGTTAGCACAGATGTAGAAGCTATTATTGCTTTGAATATTCTTATCCTTTCTCCTTGCATCTCTCAGTGGAGGGTACAATAAAAATGAACTCTAAAATTCACAAGGAAAAGTTTTATGATTTCAGAACTGACTGGGAACACCCTTCTTGAGGTAAAGCCAGTACAGTACATACAACATTCTGAGCTACTAATCTGCTCTCTGAAAACAAAACAAGCAAAACACTTAAATTTTGTAATTGTTGTTCCCTGCCACAGTACAAAATTAGCTTGGAAAATAATATAAATAAATGAATTAGTATTTCTGAGGAGTAAGAGAAAAAAACCAATCTCAAACCTCAAAAAATCTAATGCTGAAAGCCTTGGGTCACACATTCTGCCACCAAAAGGCCAGAGACAGACATGATTATCTTAGACAAACCATTCAAAATTAAAAGGTGTTAAAGAGCCAATCAGTCTCCAATAATAAAAACCCCCAGAGCTCTTGAGAAAAAAAGTTAAATAAAAAGGAGGGTAATGCAGAAGGGGAATCAATGTACAAGCAGTGCCCAGACATCATCTCTCTAATCAATGGTTAACAGACCTGCATTAATATCTTACACATTGTTGTAGGTCTAGAGAAAACTTTATCTCTAAGTGGAGTAGTATGTAAATATGTAATATGTAAATAAATCAGTAAATGAATACTTCCATTTTACCTCTACGTTGCCTGTATGATCAACGATGTCAGGTTAACTAGCAGAACCCAAGGCATTCAGCAGGTTTTTTTGGAGGTACTGGGCAAACCTCAGAATGTAAAGTATTTGCTTTCCCTGACAGCTACATACCTTTTCTGTTTAATTAATCAGTTGAGTTTTTCCTAAGAATAGTAAAATAATCTTCCCCTCAAACTGAAAAACAACAGTAATATATTAGCTCTACAGAGATTGTGAAACTTAAATTCCAGGTTACCTGCAAGTAATATGGTGAAGTCTTTGAATAAGAGTAACTATTAACCTTTTGCCTAAGATTGATTGTATGTTGTGATCTTCCCAAGAGGATTAAAAAGCATTTACTGGGAAATGTTAGTTGCAAGTACCAGTAGAAAAATATTGGCAAATAAGAAGGAAGTTACAGTAAAAGCTGTTTTAGATTATCAGGAGTAAAGTTTTTTTCATTACAAGAAGTCACCTTTAGAGTAGACAGTGGGTGGTCTGATAGAGGTAGACACCTGTGCAGTACTTGCTGCACTTTCAGGGGGAGGGAATGAATGAAATCATGAGGTAAAAGAGAGAAGCATTAGAAACTTTTAATTAGCTTTCTTTAAATGGAACCTTAAAGACTTCAAAAAGAGTGTTGGCCATTTAGCTAACAATTGTTTGATAAAAATTAAATAGTTCTAAGTTTTAAGCAATTTATGAGAAGTAGAATTTAACTTCAAATTCAACCACTCCTGCAGCCCTGGTATAACGTCTGGAAATCCAAAGCCCTTGAGGCTACCGAGAAAGTCTGGAGCAAGGAAGATGTACCCATGGCCAAGGAGAATCAGGTTAAAGGAATTGTTCCTACGCAAGACCACAGGACATGATGGGATGGTCCTATGACTGTTGAGGAATCTAGCCAAAGTACTGTAAGACCACTGCTGATTATCTTTCAAAGGTCATAGTGTTTGGGGAGGGGAATGTCACCCCTAAATTCCAGATGGGCAAGAAGGAGCATTGGTACCACTAGAAGTTAGTTAGCCCCATCTCAATGCCTTGGAAAGTGGAACAAATCTCCCTGATAGCCATTTTCAAACATGCTGAGGACAAGAAGGAGACTGGGAGTTGCGAGTATGGATTTATAGAAAGAAAACTTTGTCTGACCACCTGGTGGCCTTCTGCAATGAAATGATTGGCTCATGAATGAAGGGACTAACTAACACCTTTTCTCTTGACTTTGGCAAGGCTCTTTTAACTTTGTCCCATAACATCCCATGAAGTATTTTAGTTTGACTGCTCTTTCACAAGCAGTTCTAGAATGCCGCTAAAAGCCGACATGTTTATATAGCCTGTGCTACCTAAGTTTGTTTCCCTACATACTAACTTCACTTTCCTTTTTGCACAACCAAAATGTCAATATTTTGCATAGATTAGTGATGCAGAACACAGGAAACCGATTTTTCTACAACATGGATTTTCCTTCTCTTGTGAATTAATCAAGAGGCATAATCTTCAAATGCCAGTCTCCTACTGCTCACAGTAGACTGCCTGTAAAAATTGACTTCTGATAATACTCCTATTTTCTGGTTTTGCCCAGACACATGTTCCAGGTTTACAGACACACATTCACACCTTAGTTTAACTTTAACTAACTTTCAAATACAGACAAATCGGAAAATGTTAACTTCATAACGTTTCACAGACAATTGACTTTATTCTAAACTCTGAGAGATCCACAGTGCTTCTGCAGTACGAGAAGTTGCTTTCATCTTCTTTCTATTGTTACAACATTCAGGTTTATCGGGTAAGTGCTCTCTTTTTTGTGTATGCCCTAGTATAATTTATGGAGTTTTTTAAAGAAGACTCGTATAGAACAGAAAAACATCTTACAGAAAAAGAACTTAATTCTGTGAAGTAACCTCCAATCCACAACATCTGTACTCCCAAAAATTATATAACATGAATTTTAAAGGAACTATTACACACAAAGTATAAGACAAATTTTATATGCTTACCCAGAAAAATTATAAAAATGTTTTCCCCAATAATATTTCTAGGGTAGTAATTGTTTTCCCCAGATGAAATTTTATCTAGGAATCTTAAAATTCTGTAATGAGATTAACAGAAAAGGCTACATAGTCAATGTAAGCAGCTGAAACCTGTTTAAACCTCCTGCCTCTGGATGGCAGTCAGCTGTACAAACTGGCATTGGTAAACTGAAACATCTGTGAGATTTCTGCATCTGCTTTTTACCTGTTTTATGGCAAACACATGAAAAAATGTAGGATTGCTGTCTTTAGTATAGCAATATCCACTAGAAGAGTCATATTAGCAGCTCTAGGAGTGTGTTTTGCAATGACATTCTTCTCTCCATAAAATGGCTTATATCAACAATGGAGTAGCTTTTCTTGACTTACAATTACTTTTAAACTTCAAAATAAGATGAGGGAGTTAACTGACAATCTGATTTAGTATTGCTATCTCTAAATCCCCAAGCACATATCAACAAAAGAAGAGTATTTCCACCATTTAGAGACTGGGGAAATGCACCAAAGTGGTAAGATTTGAGAATATTAATCTGAGAGCACATTCTGTATCCTGTTATCATTTCAGGGCAGCATTTTTTCAGTCACTTATGAAATCTAGTCTTTGTTCTGCAGACAACACTACTTGAATTACAGAAGCATTCCTGCTTCAAAACGGCAGTTTAGAAAACCCTTTTTTAAAGCTGTTTAAAAGTCTACATATCAGTAGATAAACTAATATTTTTATGATATACTTTTAAAATCCGTATGTGTGACTGTAGATGTGTAGGGAAAGGAAAAGGTGATGTAAAAATTCAGCTTTTAATTATTTTTTTAATTAAATTGAGTGTCTCCTGGGAGGTCTGCTATTTGCTGTTTTTCTGGCAGGACATGCAATTGGAACTGTTCAGGTAGGTGCCTACTGGAGTGAAAAAAGCTTATTTTTTCTTTGCTGTGAAGTTATCCTGCTGGAAGTCATAGCGTGCAATTCTACATAAGGGGAAGATGTTTTAAACCTCAAAAAAACCTATCTGAACAAGGTATTTCAAAGGTGTTGGATATAAATTTCTGGAATTCACTGGGAAGAACTTCCTATCCAGCCAGATTCTGTAGGAACAAGGCAGGATGTTTTCTTGATGGCATAAGAATATAATAGAACGCTTATAATTGTGAAGTTTGCAAACCAGAGTGTAACTCGGGGCACATAAATATTAATGTTCTACTTACAACTTTTATTTGGAAGTGGCATGAAATAAGCATTACTCCAAAACAAATTGAGTTCAGTAAATTAGTAATGCTGAAAAAAAATGTTTGGTGTCTTTAGAAGTCTTAAAATACAAGCTCGTAATTATTCATTCTGTAACAGATTAACTACAATCTCCAATTAAAAACCACCACACATGGCTTACTGCAGGGGCAGAAGAACACCCAGTGTATTTTCGTAACTTTTAAAATTAAAATGGACCAGGAAAAAAAATTGTTTAAGTGTCTTACCTGTTTGGAACCCTTGCATGTATCAACTCCAACCTCATCAATTATTTCTCATGACAGTTAGCAAATGAAACAATTTTACATGATTATTTCATTTTTCCCAGGACTTAGTATTATACTGTCAGATAACCAGCAGTTACTATCTATTTCACTATACTTCAGTAAACCTCAGTTTCTCTGTTGTGAAGCCATGACTTTCAATGGAAGTAGTTTTTGGCAGAAACATTCTCAGCAAATACCTTCTCCACATTCAAAACTAGTTGTTGATTATTCTATTGTGAGTGGAAGTTCTTGCAGACAAAAATCTATCAAATATGCTAAAATATTGATGTTAAGAGCCTTGGCACAATATTTTCAAATCCTGTATTTTGCCAATACTTATAATTCAGTAGAAAGCTTTCCCCTCTTTTTGTTTGTTGTTGGGTTTTTTTAACCTCCAAAGTTTCCTTCACAAATTATCAACATGAGCAGTTGGATGAGAGTTCCTCTGTAGAGCATCTGGTTCATATGCTACCAGTTTCTCTACTACAAGACAGTCCATGCAAAGTTTGTTCAGATTGGTATTTTCACATCTGGCAAACAAGTGTGAATATTCCGCCACGGTTTTTTTTTATTTGGACAACACTACAGCATAAACAGTTCAGCCATTTGCAGCGTCCAGCAGTGCCTCATGAAATAGATGCAGTGCAGAGCCATACTTCCCTTTGTGTTATGTAGCTGTGAACTAGATGTTGCAGAGTACTGTGATAAGAAATTTAATTCCCAGTGCTCTAATGTTTGGGCCAGGCAGAAAAGAAAATTTATTTCAGCAATGTGACTTTTCATGAGGAGCTCTTCTTGGCCATCTCAGAAACCTTGCCAGCCTAGTCAGATGCCCTCTTGCACATTCTTAGTGCATCTCTAAAAATTTTAATCAGCTATTCATATAAGTATGAGGGACTGAAAGTGTCCTGACTCAACTATTACAAGCTACATCTTAACTGAGTCTTTCACAGCTCAGTAATGTTTGTCCATAATTGCAAATTAGTTTTGATATACACAAAATCCTGTGCACAGTATTTCTGATGTAGTTTAAAATATTAGTTTTTGTGCTCATTTCATGTTTTCCTTTAGGCCAAACAGCTGCTACTTTTTCCATACTTAATGCCTTCTATTAATCCCCTATACAAAGCAATAGTTCAAGTAGTTGAAATTGCAGTATTGAAATACAAGCCACATTCTCACAGACAGTATTCAGGAAAAGCAAACACAAGGGGGAAAAGAGCTGGAAAGCAGGGAGTGAGATAAAGAGCGTCTGAACTGCAAGCAGGGGTGATGCTGTCTGTACTTGAAATGAGGCTCTTAGAAAGCATTAGAAGGGAGAGGATGCTCCTGAGAACCCTCCAAGAAATTTGAGGGGCCTGCTGCTGCCAGGTCAAGGCAAGAGGGGGTTACAGGGCTGTGGGCCTGGATAAGCTCTGGCAGCTTGTAGCAAGTGTGGCCAGCAGCCCTTATGCAGGGTGCCTGGAGCCTTTGTTACAGCTGCCCGGCTTGGAGAGAGTGGTGCTCGCACCCTTTAGCTGGTGCTAGGAAGAGGCTGGATGGATCAGAGGGAGTACCTAGAGCACCTCCTGGACCTTTTGTGCAGGACCTGTGCTGCTGTTGGAGAGCAGTGCTGCTAAGGAAGGATATTCCTTAGCAGAGGAATTTTGGAAGTCAGCAAGCTGTGTAGCTCAGGCAGAGAAAGGACCTCCTCAGACCCTGCAGCTTCAAGAGCCTTAGGCCCCACCACAGTGCAGACCTGGCCAGTCTGTCACTAGCAGAACCACAAGTGGAATACCAGTAGCAGGCAACAGCTGGAAACTGGTGGCTTCCAGCACTGCATGAAAGGCTCCTGCTTAAAGTGCAGTTTTAACGGTGTAGCAGAGCCTCAGTTTCAAGGCAGTCTCACAGATGCTGCAATAGAATCTTCTGTCCACATTCCAAAATTGAATTTAATCCAAGGCAGCAGAAATACCATACCAAAAATACACCTACTCTCTGAAAAAGTGCCTTCAGGCAGAAAAGCACAAGTTAGACCCAGCGTTCTCAGGTGCTTGATGAAAAAGCAAACTCTTGAGTTACGAAACAATGTCCAAGTAGCAAGCAGATATAGAAAACCTAAATAACGAGGGGCCCAATACTCCAGGGTCATAAGGGCCATAACCTGTTATAGCTAGAATCAGACTTCTGTGTAGAGGAAGTAGGACATAGTGACAGTGCTACACCAGATCCATATATATAAGGAAAAAAAAGTCTAAACAATTTGTGTCACTGCATTGTTGTGTGGTTTCCAGGAAAACTGGATGTAAAGCTGAATTTAGCTCTCCTGTGAAATTCTGTGCCTAGCTCTTCAACTTCTTTACAACATAACCCTTGTAGACCTCTTCAGAGTGGCCTCAGGATATACTCTTAATTTTAACCCTACTTACTGACCTTGGCACCCCTCTCTGCCTGTCAAAACTACTTAATTTGCAACTGAAGTGCTCTGTGACAGAAGCCACTCACTGCCCTATCTGATTTCATTGCAAGACTGGGGTGCATTGGGTGTGGGTGAGATGGAGCTCATTTCCCCTTACAGTGCCCTTGCAATGCTGTGCTTTGCTACAACGGTGTTGAGGACACATCAGTGTTTGGCTGCTGCTGGGCAGCACTGGCACAGCCTCCACACTGCCTCTCCAGCATCTCCATCAGGAGGCTGGTTGGTGGGCAAGATCTTGGGAGAAGACACAACTAGGACAGCTGACCCAAACTGACCAAGGGGTATTCCATACCATATGGTGTCAGCTCACACATAAAAGCTAAGAAGAGGAGGAGGAAGAGGGGGGCATTTGATTTTTTACAATGTTTGCCTTCCAGAGCAACTGCTATCTGTGCTGAAGATCTGCTTCCCAGGAAGTGGCCAGACACCACTTAATGATGAGAAGTAGAAAATAAAATTATTTCCTTTCTCTTTGCTTGTGCATGCACAAACTTTCACTTTGGCTTTAGTAAACTGCCTTATCTCAACCTACAAGTTGTTTTCCATCTTATTTTCTCTCCTGTGCAGCTGGGGAAGGGGCAGCGATAGAGCAGCTTGATGGGTACCTGGCATCCAGCCAAGGTCAACCCACCACATGGGGTTATTAACAAAATCCTTTTGTTGTGAATAACCCAGTCTTGCAATGAAATCACTTAGAACAGACTTGTGGGCACTGAGATGCACAGAGCCAGAACATAATAAGACTTTACTAATGTATATTGATGGAGTACTGAGGTCTATACAAACTTAGTAGAATAAAAAAGTGTTATGGAGAATTTTCCAGAACTTAAATAAGTCAATTTCACACAGCTTTAAAGAGCATTAGTTTATTATCTATTCTCCATGTGTTACCTCAGAAACAGTCTTATTATATACAAAAATTTGGAATGTTGAATAAATGCTGATCAATAGAAACATTACATAGCTGTTGACAAGGGAATATTTCTAAACAAAAAATAATAATGAATGTTTGATTCTGTGTGTTGCTTATTGCTATGTTTGTGTTCATAGAATGTTTTCAAGTATATACACTTTTTTAAACTTGTCTGAAAAAGAAACTAAAAAATATTTACATAATAAATACGTGGGAGACTTCATCTTTTCATTGTATCAGTTGAACTGATTCTTTAATGAACTATTAAGAATAGAAAGAATTAACACAGTTTGCATCAACTCACTGCCATGCTGAGTAACTTAGGCTGCTGATGGATTTTATTCTATTCAAAATGTAGTTTACAATGCATTCAAAATGAAAAGTGCTGATATTGTCTCTCCTCCTGCTGAATCCTGCTGGACTAGTTCAGGAGACATCTTCCTCCCACAAAATCATTTAGTCTGACATGTTTACTTTCACACACTGACACTGACGAAACAAACACATTTCAATTCACTGAAAACTCAAACATTTAGTGAGTAAAATCAGCATAATCCATACTTTATTAGACGATTAATTTGCTAACTGACGGAAGACAAGCTTTGGCCAAGTATTTGCACAAGAAGTACTAAACTTCTTGCTATAAATCTCTACTTATATAGTTCTACCAGCCGAACAGTTTTTGGTAGAATTTTTCTGTGATACATAAACCTGAAAATTAAGTGACACAACAACATTTAAAACTTCTGTTACCATTAAAGCAAAATACAATACAGTATAATTTCTCAGTGATATATTTAAATGTACTGCAAAATGTATACAAAGTCAGTCCAAGATCAGTAAAGAATCAGTTCTGCTTTTTGGACTTTTCCCTTCTCAAAGATACAGGTTTTGTAGAAGACCAAGGTCATTTAGGACTTGTCTGTATGTATCCCCATTAAAAGGCAGTGTGTGATAAAAATAACATGATTAAAAGTAATGAACATGTGATGTGAACATTTTGCATTTTCAATAAAAAAATAGAAACTAAACAACAACTAAACACTGAAGCCTGCCATTATATAGCTATGTTTCTCATTCTTTAAGATTAACAGCACACAGAAAATAAGTGAATTTTATCAAAATACAGCACATTTCTGCTAATATTTCCAAAAAATCATTTTCTATGTAAATATTACTGAAAATCAACTAAAAAGAATTAAAATATACAAAGAGTTGTTAAAGGGTTTCAATTAAAATTATTAGAACTATACACAGTACAATAAGCAATAGTTAACATCTTTGAAAGAAGTGCAATAATATTGGAGTTCACTTATTAAAAAAGTACTGCCTGTTTATTACTGCTAGCTATGTGTAATTCCTTTCTCATCCAGCTCATTGTCCCCAAACTAAAAGGAAGCTGGTGTTTATGCTAGCTTTATTAAAAGCATTTACTTTCTGGGTTGAAAAAAGCGCTTATACCTGTCTCAGACTACCAACTTGTATGTAATTAAAAATGAACTGCAATAATTGAATATTGCTCCAATGGTAGGCTAATTATTAGCCCTGATTAAAAACAGTTATCGGTCTTCTATGGCACTTTTCCCTGGTCCATAACAACCGTGTATGAATTACCACTGCAGACTATGCAGTCTCTATTCAATTACAAAGGAGGAAGATAAAATTAATGTTTCCGGTAAACAAAATTCATAGAAGCATAATTGAACATTTTATACAGTAATAAGGAACAAAGGCAGCCTGTGGTAAATCACTATTACATTAATGTAATTAGAAACCCTTTAATGACTCTGAAGTGTCTAGTTCACATTTAATGTTACCTGTAGGAACAGCCCTTTAAGAAACCTCATTACGAACTGGTGGGTTGTAAATACACCCTCCCTTTTGCTCTCCATCTCACCACAGCAATTCTCCATCACTGCTCAAAGTTGCACAAACTTGCTTTGGTTACCTAGCTCCATACGTATGGTTTCCTTTTTGATTAACAAGGCAATGCAAAGGCCAAACGAAATTGAGATGTCTTTCATAACCCTTCCTGCATCATTTACTTTGTCTGTTTAAATATATATTACAGGCAACAACCTTAAAAACTGGCCATTTCAGTTTCATTTTAAAAATCTGTCAGCTTAAAATGGAGTCATTTTTATAAAGATAAAAGTATCACCATTTCCACAAAATTGGGGATTTCCATAGCAGAGAAAAATCTCTCGGCACATTTCCACAGTACAGTTGAAAAAATTATGTATGCAAGAAAACAACTAAACATGAATCACATGTGGCATATGAATATTCAATGACTACATTAAGAACAAATCCTGTATAATATCACAAATTTGTAGTTACAGTCTTCCTAAAAAAAAAACACCGTAAGCTTTTATTGCATTTTCTATTGGTAGACGTACACTCCAAAACTAAACACTTTTTCTTCTTTCCTGATTCCAGAGATGATAGATAATTGTTTCACCTGACCTTTATCTGTCCAACCAGCACCACCTTCCATCTACCCATTCATCTATACAATGTGCACATAGCAAAGCCAACACTTCATATCCCCGTTCGTATCTACAGAAGTGGTTCAGCATAACACATTAATATCTGGTGAATAAAAATAAAGGCAATAAACAGCTACAGGACAGACAGCCCTGCCATCTGTCCATGGCTACAACTGAGGCTTCGCAAAGCCTTGCACAAAGTTTAGTAATGTGTATGAATTATCCAAAAATAAACCTACCATCTGTACAAAAAACAACACAGGTTGTTCTTGGAGGAGTGATCCTTAGATTGCTATAATGCTTAAAAACATGTTTATTCACCATACGCATTTCCAAAATTATTTCCTGTATGTTCTATACAGTGGTTTTTTTTCCCCTTTAACCACAAGTTCAGTATTTCCTGTACAAATTTTGATCATAATTCTTTTTGAGTTCTTTTAATGTATAAAAATATGCAAAATATTCAGTTTCCCCACAGTCCTTCAATGAATTCAGTTGACTTATCCCCACAATTCACGGTACTTATGAAGAAACTTCTCGCACAATGATGAGTTCCACTGCATTCTGAAAAGTCTTTAGCAAAGATACTGCTTGTCCATGATCAATATTGATGAAGCTGTATCCATTAGCCTAAAAAGAAATATTTAAAATGAAAAATCTCATATGCCATGTTAGTAAAAGACATCTAATATTTCATGTTAGTTTATTTAAGCCTTAAGGTTTCTCTACAAAAGCAGAGAATAAAACACTGCAGATTTGCAGATTATGTGAATATGTACCTGCATGCTACAAAAAACTGAACTACTGGGTCAGCCTTGGAAGAATACTGTAAATAACCAAAAGAAAGTCAAACTTTAAACCATTCAGTTCAGACATCTAATTCATCAGCCTTTATACAGCTGCACCAAAAAACCCAAATGCAGTACAAATTACACATCCCATTTTAAGTATCAGAATATGAGAAAATGGCATTTGTGATAAATAGAACTATTGAAGCCTGTAATAAAAAACATTAATGGCACTTGGAGCCATTTTTGGGTGTAAGATCCTGAGGTCATCCCAACATGAATTTGCCTCTCACTCTAAACAATATTGTTACTTTTGGACAAATCTGTCTTGTTCAAACAGGCAGGCCCAAGTGGCCTACAAAAGACAGGGAAAACATGCCTATGGCTCAACTTCTCAGAGTGTACTACTGCAAAATCATGCTCAATCTGGTCAGCAAAATCTTGTAGAAGGACAAATTCATCCAGTTTAAACTGTTACCGCTTCCAGCTGTGCATCCCACCTTTCTCCCTGAGCTACTTATGTGGTGACAGAGATGTCACGTATGTGGTGACAGAGTCACTTATGTGGCTGTGCTCTCTGTGCCTCAGCTGTGCTGTTTTGAAAGTCACAGTTCTCCCATCACCGAACACTCACTGTTGTTACCAGCTGAATCCTTGGTTATAAACCCAGTGAGTTTCAAATCATTCTGGGGTTGCAGAGGAAGATTTGTGCAGATGGTTCAGAGAGCAAAAGTGGCAAAAACCCTTCCAAGTCATCATTTGTACAAAATGTCCTAGCCCTAGTCTTAAGTTTTACTTGCAATTATCTAGTTACTAGTAGTGTAAAATATTTTTATTAGACATATGAATTAGACATGCATTATAATATGCATGCCTATTGAAAGTTTTACAGAGAACATTGCAAAATCAAGCATAGCAAAGGCATTTTGGAAAAGGTGGTATTAATTAAAAATGCCCACAGAAGTCTGAGTGGCAACAAGACAGAGTGGGACTGTCATTACATCATCACGGGGATTATGACAGGTAAAAAGAACATACTGTCACACAAAAATATACTCTTAGTTATGAGAAACAAAGTGGCTTCTGATTGTCTAAGCATGCAAATGCAACTTCCCCTCTAGCTCTTTTTCAAACTGAATTCCTTACTGAACAGAAAGCAAAACTCAAGCAGTGCCAACATGACAAAGAAACTTCATTATGGAATTTGATTTTTCTGAATGGCTTGTAAAGAGACAGGAATAACCCATTAAAACAGATGTTACCTTTCAGACATGTTCTGCTGTACAAATACGTAACAAATGTGCTAACAGTATTTTCAAAGGTTTAACATGCTTCTTGTTCCTGTATGCTGTATTGGTTTACCACTATCCCTGTACCAGTAAGAGAACTAGAACCTCTCTCACCCCAGTGAGGAAGAATAAGCACAGGATTATTTACCATGCTCAAGAACAAGCCAGCTTTCAGTTTAAACAACTTAGTTCAGTTTTCTTGTGTGTCTTTTGACGTTATCTTTCATTTGAAGAATTAGGCTGGGTTTTCAATTTGAGTTTATCTTAGAAAACAGTTCACAGGATTTAATCAAGTACTGGTGGCAGTGGGGATGTTTGGTTTTGGGGGTTTTGTTTGTTCTCTTTTTAGAAAACTGAAATGCAGCAGAGTGAACTCCATCAATATTTTCATAATGTGGTTACTAATTATTTTTAAGAAGCTCTGCAACTTCAAGGGTAGCTACAACAATGTTCCAGTGTTCTGTTAGCCCATTTCTTAAGAAAGTAATGCTCTTATAATTCTATTGTTCATATCCCTGACCCCTCCCCAAATAGCTTTTGAGCTCATTAGACAACTTCGAGCAAATCTGATACAGAGAAGGTCTGAAAGGTACAGACTTCCTAGAGAAAGAAACAACACAGTCTGCAGTCCAGAAGCCATGGCTCGTGAAATGCCTCACTTGGCCCGCCAGCAGCAGATGCGGCTGTGACCAGTGAGAGACCAGCCAGCTGAGAGGCAGCTCTGGCCAGTGCTCCTGCATGTCCAGCCTGCCTCGGGGAGAGGCAGCAAGGGCTGGCAGGAGCTGCAGCATGGAGAGGGATGTAATAGCAAGGTGCCACTGTGGAGGGCAGCTGTGAGGGGCAACTGCTGGTGCTCAGACAACATGTTATTCAGAACACTGCATGTGAATGACCACAAATTCAGTAACTGTATTACAGTAAAATCTAATGAAATGCTTATGTTCCATTTCAAATGACATCTTTTGTCACTTTTTTTTTGTCTTTAGAAGTGTGAAAAATGTTCAGAATTTGAAAAAAATATCCACTGTCCTTCAGTCTGTGTCACTTACCATGACAGGTGGAAGAAAAGGAAAAGCCTCATCCCAGAATATAAGAACAAATCTGGAAAAGATACTGGTAATCTATCTAAAAATTAAACAGTCTGCTCTTAGGTGCAAACTGAAAATGAACTGATATATTACACAGGCTAGTTAATTAGGTGATTACAGTACCTGAATTATTTTATCCCCAGGCTGCAACAACTTAGATGCTGGTCCGTCTGGCTGCACTCTGGTTACAAATATGCCCTTGAAAAACAGAGGTGCAAAACATTTTTGACAACTTATTTATAAATAGTGGTACAGCATCAAACATGTAATTCAATTTTCCATCCTAAGCAGAAGAGAATGCAATATTATTCTACAGGTCTACTTGGCTTTTGAGACTGCCTTTCTTCTCTGATGTTAAATCCAGGGGAATTATCTTTAAAGGGGAACTGAGGGGCAAACTGGTTTAATGTGGCAGATGTATATGTCAAGATGAATTATCAATCACCAGAAATACAGCTGTAGGCTAAATCAGTCTCTTTTTACAGAGGATTCCTAATTGCATGCTTCATAGTTCACTATCCCAAATCTGCTAACTGATAACTAGAACTGTGCAAGAACCACTTATCTGGATTAATCCTCTATACTGTCATGTGACCACTGTGGCCACCTACAACCTTGATCGTGCACATCACTTTGTCCACAAAATGCTTGTCCACAATCTTCTCCCTTCTGATCCTGGAGTTGAGTGGTTTGGAAATATATATGCATATTTTCTCCTTTTGCAGAACATGACAAACATTATAAATCAGAATGCTTTTAAGAAGCATTAGTATAAAATACTTACATCATCTTCTGGTCTGAATGGATTTCCTCTACCACCAACTCCTCCTGATATACTAAATCCAAGTTCTGGATCCTTGTCAACTCTCACTCGAATCTAGGTAGTTATAACCAAAGTTAGATGAACTGGCTGAAAATCTACATTCAAAACTACTGTAATGAAATTATTACTAAGGAATTCAGGTGAACAAAAGCTTTAAAATAAAAAAATTTAGAAAAGCAGTTCAACAGAGTATTATATCTCATAATATTAATGCAGAACAAGATAGCAACACAACACCATGTACCATTGTACCTAAATTTTACTCCAATATCACTATTATTATAATCATAATTCACATGGCTTTAAATTCAGAGATATTTTGATGTTATGTAAGTTACTTAAATGCCCCCAGCAAATACACATGCTCCTATGAAAGAACCTCTTACTCCTATTTCTTTGCTACCTCTCGATGAATTTTAAAAATCAAAACTCATTCCTACTTTCACTCACTCCTAAGTTCTACACAGCCAACACTCTATCCTTTTTTCTTTTGCTGTAAGAGTTGAACAAAAACCTTATTTTACACAGGAAGTGGACATTCTCATTCTAGCACAGAATGAAAAGGTAGTTCTCAGTATTTTCTAAAAAAACCCCAAGCAATACAGAAGGAAGGCTGTCACAATGACAGAGTGTGGTGGTTTTGCTAGACCTGGTTTTTTGGTAGTGGGGGGACTGCAGGGGTGGCTTCTGTGAGAAGCTGCTGGAAGCTCCACCACCATGTCCTGCAGGGCCAATGTCTGGCTGGCTGCAAAGATGGACATGCCACAGGCCAATTAGAAGTGGTAACGCCTCTGTGATAACAGATTTAAGAAGGAATTCAAAACAAGGCTGGGGCGCAGCTAAAAATTGCAGCCAGGGAGGAGGAGGATGTGAGCTAAAAGACCAACATGGAGAAGCACCCAGGCCAGGTCGGAAGAAGATACAGCAGGGCCGGAGCCGAGATTCCTCTGCAGCTGGTGGTGAGACCACGGTGAGACGGGATGTCCCCCCTTGTAGCCCATGGAGGCGCACGGGAATGCAGAGCCCCCCTTGCAGATGTTGGAGCAGGGGGATGCTTAAAGGCTGCAGCCTGTGGAGGAGTGACCCATGCCGCAGCAGTGTGAGGGCCGCTGTTGCCCGTGGGGGTGGACTGATGCTGCGGCAGATAGCAGAAGGCTGCTTGTGAGGGGAGTGGTTCCTTAAGAACTGCCTTGCCTTCCAGAGGGGACCCCACCATCCAGCACAGGAAGACTCCAATCCTTGAATTATGAAGACCTGGCCTAACCTTAAAAAAACTCCCTGATGCTCTGTCTCCCTGCATCGTTTGGGTAGGAGGGAAGCAGGGAGGGGGAAGTGAGGGGGGAGAAGAAGGTGTTTTTTCCACAGCTCATATTGCTTCTCAATTTTTCTTCTTTTCTATTAGTCTTAGTATAATAAATTTACATCTCTTAAGATAACTCCTCTCTCAAGCTCATTTGATCATAACCTTTGTGGATGCTTTGAATTTTATTTTTTTTTCCCTTCTCTCCTCTGTTCAGCTGTGAGGAATTAGCAAGCCTGGGTAGTTCCTGGCCTCTGGCCAGGCTCAAACCAAAACACAGAGCCATTAAATGGTATAAAAATTTCTTACATACACATCTGTCTACCATAAATAAAACTGATAATTATCAGGCATGCATCAATTACTCACACTTATTTTTAATGGACTTTTGCTTATGGATGCACATTTCTATACTTGCAGATTTTTTAACCATTCCAGATACAAAGTACTCTAAGTTGTACTGCTACTTTGCATTCTTTTCAGTTACTAGCTACATAATGAGTAGAGATAAATAAAAATACATTTAGTTGATAAATAAATTTCTAGCTCAGTAAAAAGATGCAAATGTAAGTTTCTGGTACTTTCTGTTAAAATTCTACCACATTTCTCTCAAAACTGGAAGGAATGTGTGATTTGAGGAGTTGAATTGCTCTGAGATAACATTGTCTTCCACTGGAGATAAATCCCTATGTGGTTTCTGTCACCATCTACAGAGAAATTATGATAAATGAAAACAATTTAACAATTCCTTGTCAGTGACTGATAGATGTCACATCTGTCAGATAGATTTTACCCTTACCTCTTGCTTTGCCAACTCATGGCTTTGTCTAGGAGCACCCTGGGACTGGGTATAGGGAGGTTGGTGGGCAACTTTCAACATCAGATAATCAATTAATTGCTCTCTAGATGGATGTCTTGCTACTGATGATTGAGGAGGGAGATGATGGACTTGGCTGTAGTTTGCCTGAAGTCTCTGAGGCTGGCACATTTGTCCATTTGTCAAAGGTATCTGAATAAAACATGAATACTCAGGGTCATACACTTTATAAGCAGCAATCCTCAATTCCTGCTTTATTAATTCAATACTTCTCATAGATGACTGCTCTTAATTTCTAGCAACATTACTAAAGGTACTCTTCTGGATCATGTGCAACTATATCCATTTAGTTATCAGGTCTGACCTAATGAAAATGAGTATAAAAACCAAAAACTTAATTTGAGTGCTAATCTACTAGCACAGATTAGACAGCCTTTGCTTTTAATACTTGTTTCACTGGGTTTTCCCAAACATTATTTTCTAGCAATGCAACTGATGGTATTGACACTTGGTTGATAGCATTATAGTTTGCACTCTTCTTGCATAAAATTCAGAGATTTTGTAACAATTTCCCGTAGATCACATAAAAATTAAAATCCCCCCCAGCTAGGAGACTACATGTTCTCCAAGCAGCTTATGGTGACCACTTCACATGAAAACTCTCTGAGCAAGCTCACATCCAAGGTAAAGATTTTAGTATCAAAATTGCAGTATTTCCAACAAATGTTACTCTTTTGTTAACACATATGTAATTGATTTTATAGGTATAATGCTGACAAGCAGCAGTAAGGTACACAGCTTTCAAGATATGCAGTGCATTCCAGCCAGGCTACCAGGAATGATGCTGGAGGTCACAATGTTTCTTACTGAAGCCTCACAGTTACTGTGCAGCCCTGCGTTGAGATGGGCAGCCTTCTCCCTCCTCGCCCATATGCCTCATGCTCTTATCCACCCTAACCACTCACTCATTCACCTACACGACTCCAAAAATGCTACAGGCTTCAGTTACACATTTTTTCTGCCTGCCACCATTATCCCATTAATTACAGGATAAAAGGATATTAAAATACTCCCTCTCTCAGTATCATAAATAACTGAAGTGTGCAAATTTCAACCTTTAACCATGTTATATGAATGGACACATATCAGAGTCTGCTGTGTTGAGTTTATGTCAAGGTGATTCTGAGAAATGATAATGTCTAATACATTTTCAGCTTATTTACATATCATATGTATTTACACAATTTTCCATTGCCTTTCCTGAAAACTTGAAGTAGGACAGGAGAACGATTTTCCGTTGCAACACCAATACCTAGTGTCTGTAGTAATGTGACTGAAATTACTGAAGTTATAAGAATAAAATCAACTGCTGCATCATAATAACTTACAAGCATCCATTTAGTTTTGTTGTAGTAAGTACTGCCTCTACAGATGGTGCTTAGAGAGGAATACAGAGTGGCTCCTACAAATTCTGGTTTATCATCACAATTTCATCACAACAGATTTCAAGGTTTTCTTTAAAAGGTTTACTCAACTTCAGATTGCTTTCCTGAAATAATCTGCCATATTCCAATTTTTACTTCCAAGTACCTGTTTGGCTGTGAATTTCTTCTTTCAAAGCACCTACTGAAGAAAAATAAGAACTATCTCCCTTCATATAGTCAGCTCATTTGTCTTCCAAAAAGAGGATGCTATTTCATTTGTGCCAGCTTCAAAACCTGGGTATTACATTTTAAAGAAGCCCTAATTCCAACTGCTATCCTAACCTAAGTTTCTACTACTAATAAAAAAATACATCTTACAAATAATAGCAAATAATATCCTATCCATGGTGTCATGCAGATAAGTACCTGCACAGCTGTTTTCTTCATGCTGTCTGGAGGAATATCTTTGAGACTGAGTGTGGCAGATGGGTAATTCTGCTGTCCTGAAATGAATACTTCATCCTGGCATTGGTCTCCTGGAGTAGAAGCCTGGGGATGCTTTAAACAGAAAGAAGCAGTAAAGATAACTGTCTCCATATAATTTAAACTAAAAAATTCTCATAAGAAGCCCAGGATAAAACATTTTAAGGGCTTTATCATTATTTCTTTGATTAACTAGTACACTATTAATGTAGAAAATCTCACTAGCCAAGACACCATACATCCATAAAATATTGATGGACATTTACAAATCTCTCAACTGCAGAGGTGTCTTTTATTACAGGTAAATTAAAAAGGAAAGTCAGCAAATACTAGGGACTAACTATTCAAGGATTCAAGGAAGTCTTCTGTTCACTTTATCCTGCTCACTATGGATGCCATAACATAATTCAGGGTGCTCAGTTAAAAACTTATTTCCTCACATTTCCTGACTATTAATTTTCTTGAATTCCTCCAGTATCTTACAGTACAGTTTATATCATCAGAATTTGTTTTGGGGAAGGAAAAAGAATAGTGAGATTTTGTTCAAACCATACCAACCCACATTAAATTCAGAATGGTAATCTCTTGTTCACAAAGGTACAGTAAAGCCAGACAGTTTTATACGTGTTCAACCACCTACAAAACCAGTTAGAAAACTCAACTTCATAACATTAAATGAAAATGTCCTGCACTGAGTTTATGGCATATAAAGTGAAGACAAAGTATTTAATACCCTAAAAAATATTCCAGCATATAAATTATATTCTTTTTATTAAAGCATAGTGCTTATGTAAAAGGGTAACTATCAATTTAAGGACCCCCTCACAGTTTATTCTTTCCCCCTCCATACATTGCAATAGCCTCCTGTAGGTACTCACTCGAACAATGTGCACACCAGAACCTCTTCCGTCTGCAACACTCAAGGCAACACTACCCTGGCTGCCATGCAGGTCCCTAGAGCTGCCATAGTGAAAGCTGCTAACTGCAGCATAATTGGAATTAAAGGACCGAGACAGCATGCTCTGAATAAAGAGGGGACAGATTTAACACAGAGATTAGTGCAGCATGCATAAACCACAAGACATGTTATACATATAATACAAACATATTCCATTGTCATGCAAGATAAAAACCATGCAAGAACAGTACCACTGCGATGTATAAAACACAACTCAGTGACCCTATTTACCTTTATTTACTGTAAATCAGCATGGAATCAGCAGTTCACATGCAGAATTACATGTAAATAAAGTTATTCAAATATTCATGTGTCTGAAAAAACAATGAAGGTGCTTATCAAAATTTTCAGGTTTTCATTAAATTTGCAACATATCAAATATGTTGTAGAAAAAGAAGCTGACAGTCAAGTAAAACACCTGTGAAAATCTAATTACCCATTACAGTTTTGTCTCATCCCCTCACCCCACTACTTGCAAAGTACAAATAAAAATTTATACAGGTAGTTGGCTGACTGGATTTTCTTGCTATAGCCACACTAATAATATCACAGTGCATTCCCGTAACACTTCATTCAAGAATGTCAACAAGCCTCATTTAAAGGAAGAGGCTTGAAAGAAACAGAGACCCCTGCTCTGTGCTACTGTAGGCACTCAAGCAGGTAACATGACCTCAAGGACACAGGTGACAGTGGTTTGAGCTTCATTATCTTGTAAACCTGACACCTGCAATATTGGCAAGGATAACAAAAAGAAAGCATGAGACATTATCATCTTTCCACCATGGCCTATCGTAGCTGTAAGAACAAAACAAAATAAAAGGACAGCACAAGGGAAGAAACAGAAAATCTTCTATGTGCCACCTGATAAATGAAACAAACCTGTCTTGAAAATGTGATGAACCCATGAAAAAATACTATCGTAGGAAATGATACACCACCAAGCATCAAAACCCAGCAAATTCAAAGTTGTTTTTTGTAACATTTCTAATTTTTCCAAGTTAAAGAAAAAAATGTTCAAAATAGGTATAATTTGACTAAGATACTGTAACAATTCTTACATGAAGAAATATATTTTGGCATTTGCCTGTTGACTATGTACACCAATCTGATTTTGACAATAGCCACTGGTCCTTAGGCAGACAACCGGTCTTTCATCCTAGCTTGATCTTGTGAAACTAAAACTAGTTTAACAATCAAAGCCATATGTCTCTGCATACTCATATTCCCCAGATGCTCTGGTAGCACAGTCACTGGAAACACCCTTGAAAGCAGTATTTATTGACAATACTTGTTTTATCTTGGCCGAGGCTCTTGGATAACCTCTGTCTCAATGACATAGTGAGCATTCTTCATGTTTCTCTTCCACATCAACCCTGTTCTCTAGCCAATGCATTTTTAAAGCTTCCAGTCAAGTCTGCAGTTGTTTTCCCTCTCCTGGGAGTGGAAGACTGTACTCAGCATTCAAAACTACATTCACTAGACATTCAATCTGAGCTTACCACTCCTCTAGTTTCAGGCCAAACACCCAGGCAAAACTGCCAAAGCCACTTTTCCTTAACTTAGAGCCTCAAACCATCTTCTTACTGCTCTTTTCAAAATACTCTCTGTAATTAGCCAGGTGGCTTCCTTCCCCAACCTCTACAGGCCTCCTATATCTCTCCATCTTCTTTAAGTGACAGAAAAAAAATAGGAGGAATGCATGGTGGGACTAGAAAGTTAGCTCCTTAAAGTGTCTCTAGGAGACCATGTTAATATAAAGATTGCTTGATCCACTAGATTCATTCTTCTCAGACAGAGCCAAACAGATGGTCAATAAACAGTGACAGTCTATGTGACAATAGAGATATATGTAACAATGCAGATTTAGATTTAAAATCTAAGACAGATCTGCAATAAGACAGAGAAATTTCCTAAAATTTGTAGAGGTATGTGAACTTCTACGTCAGCAATTGAGATTTCAATTAAGTGAGTTTCAAGGTGACTACATAATCTGAGAGTATATACTCTTATGGGTTTATAAAATCTTCTTTCTTGGAAGAGACTTTTTCCAAAAGTACAAAAAATGATTGTGCAATTGATGTAGGGAAGAGTTGAGAAGTACTGCAAACACCATTAACTCCTTCTCTACATGAGCACAGCACTTGAACACTAATTTAGAAGAAACCAACAACTACAAACAGTACAGAATAAATATTACTTAAAATTACATGGACTTGTAAGAAAGTTTAACTCAAGAAGAGATTCCTATGGACAAAATAAAAAAGTATTTGTCCTCTACCTACTTTTCCTCTACTGGGAAGAGAAAAACTGAGGCATTTGGAGTGTAAACAGCATTCCTGTTATTTCAGTTACTCTAAACTGATACATACTAAGAAATATACATGTCATGTTTCACTATATCTTTGTGAAAGCTATGTTTACTAGAAATCAAGTTATTCAGCCATGAATAGCCCACATTAGAAACTACAATACAGCAAGAAAAAATGGCTGTGTACAAAGTAGTGATAAGTACATTCACCATGAACATCACAATCTGTAGTCCAAATCAGCCTCTAATGGAATCAGTTTAGATGCAGGCAGAATAATTCTGGGGTTTACTTATATTTTTTTTGAATTATAAAAGTCAGAGTGTATTCTCCATTTTGCAGCTTACAAAAGAATTAACATTTCAGATTCCAAAAGGATGTGTTTTTAGGAACTGAAGTGCCTTAATGCATTTACTTAGGTGCAAGAAAATAAATAGTGGAATTTATTTAAGAGAATTTATATTGAATAATATTGTAATTTTAAGACTGGTTGGAGTCTGTCATGACAATCCATGAAATCTTGGTGTGTAAGAGGAACTAATAAATTCAATACCTGCAGGGAACAAGACTCTATATTATACTTATCTTGAACTAGCCTTAACTGGTAACTTAAGTGCTAAGCCTAAGTATTAGTCTGTTTATTTATTTATTTAACATTACCCAGAATCAATTGCAGGGTAAAAGTGGACATAAGTTATCCTTTGAGACAATGCTAACTATCTAGAAATCACTTCACTTTTCATTCCCACTGGCCATCTAAGACTCTTTAGAAAGTTCTTAAAACACAAGGTGTTCTTAAAATTAATGCTTTAAAAGCCTTTTGGTGTAAAAGCCCACAAGTAAGAAAAAAAAAGCACCATGTTTGAAATCTGACAGAATTTTAGCAAGATACCAGTTTTTTCCAAATAAGTTAAACATGATAAAACTATTCTTCTGACACAAGAGGCAAAAAAAGGGCATGAATTTTGGTATCTGTTACTGCAAAAATGTGCTTTCCCTGATAGACAGGATTCCTACTGAAGAATTACATATGGAAAACTACATATAATTTAAATTCTACTGTCAGAAAATATTTTCAGGGTCAGAATTTTCCTGTTTACATACCAAATACACAAGAATTTTATTCCTTTTGAAGTGTGATAGTTTGACTTCTGAACTCCACAAATTACCATTGTAGCACACTGATGGTTCAGTAGTCCATTCAAAATGGAGAAAAAACAAATAAAACTAAAATCAAAATTTCAAAACTAATAACTACTGAATGGATAATATTCCTGTAATTTATCAGTGTAAAAATATTCTTCAGGTTATGATCTTATGAACACTTAAGCACTTAATTTTACATATGCAGAGACCCACTGAAGTTAGTGTCCTTGACACACTGAAGTAATCTTAACTTGGGAGAAAATCTGAGGGGGTACCAATTAAAATATTTTTGCATATCGGGTATATGGCATAAAAAAATGTGTTCAAGAAAAACTTTCCAACTTTAAAACTGCAATTCTGTATCAGTACTGAAACAATTAGGTATTTTTCTTTTAATAAGGCACCGTGAACCAACAACTGTGAGAAAAATAAGTAGGAATTAAACTTTATTATCCCTCCTCTGAAAGCTCTGCATTTTAGATAAATAGTAGATAAAGTAGATAAAAACCAGAGGACTTATTTTCAGATGAAATTAGAATTGAAAGTAAACTCACACCTAACAAACTCCAAAGTGATCTGCAACAAAAAAAGAAAATATACATATGCAAGAGAAAGACAATTAGGCTCTGTAACTAATTTTGTATACTCAGCAAGGAAATGTAATAGATATTTGCTGGTAACCATTGCAGGTATTTCTTATTGCAGTTTATGGATGAGAAATTCCTCTATCACACATTAAAATGTGTGTGACACTAGCATTTTCACGCAGTCAGTATTTTAGTTTCAATTCCTAAATAAAAACCACTACTATAAGACTACTATAAGAGACTATTGCAACACACTAGGTAGTAAAATGGGCGTGTCACACTCAAAAAGGAAAATATGCTGAAAAATATTGCTGTTTTTAAAACTCACTTTGCACTCCATTTTTGAGGTTGGGAGTGGGGCAGAATTGACTGCATGCTTTCCAACAGCTCATATTCATAACCACTAGAGAGCAGTTTGACGTTTAAATAAGCTCCTGTCTCCCCCAGTTAAATAAGCTTTGCATCAGGTAAGCAAACTCTTTCTTCTAATATACGCAAAATTTATATTTACAAATGGTCTCATGAACTGTTTTCACCTTCATTGACCCAGATGGATAATTTTAGTTATTCTCTGTATTTCACAGAATTAGAGAATATTCTGAGTTGGAAGGGACCCACAAGGATCATCGACTCCAACCCTTTAGTGAATGGCCTGTACAAGGACCCTTACAGCTTGCTAAAGGTATTACAAATAGAGGTTATTTGGTTGGAACCCATTGTTAATCATTTTTGCTAGACTTAAGACTATTCTGTAACTCTGCTCATGCAAATTAAACTCTTGAAAGGATTTTTCCCTACCTATATCAGGTGAAAAAGGGCTAATAAATAACTAGCTTCTCCAATTTGTCCAACAAGCAGACACTGTACATTTAAGCAGGTTCACTCCTCCCTCTCTCTTCAGTTACTAAATTTTATAGAAACAAAAATCATGTCTTTCAGAAGCTTAGGAAAAGAAAAAAAAAACCAACCAAACAACACAAACCCACAAAAAATCCAATCCCCAAAAGCCCTCTATACTCTCCTCTCTAATAAGCACAGGATAGAAATAATAAACACAATTAAATTCATTAACAGTAGAGTCACAGCAAGAGTAATACTATTAACCTATACTGGTCAAGAAGATATGTTTTAAATATTCATCGAAATGCTTAACTTTGTATACCTGTGTTTTTCAGTGTTGTATCTTAAAAAAAAGAAATGCCATTTTAAATCCATGAAACCTTCATCAAAGTAGTTTCCAATAAATGTTCCTTAAATAAGCTTTGTAATTGAACTTGTTCCTTAAATGAGTTCTGTTAATTACTGATTTTTTTTTTCAGACTTCAAAACATTTCAGAAGTCTGCTTTATAGATTAAGCACCCTCACCACTTGGCTAATTTTTAATTACAAACAGGAATATCGCAGCCATTATTTTAAAAGAACAAAGGAATATCCAGTACATTCCTAGAATTTTCACATTATCATATTTGCTAGCTGCCATATGGGATCATATCTACATTTTTCACAGTTCAGATTTTTCTTTTAAGTCAGTTATATCCTAGAGAATATAAAGTAGACAATTGTACACATTCACTTTTAAAGCCATAAATAGGTCTCAGATTGTTAAGGAAAAGCTACTTGAAATCACTTCAAGGCCAAGAGAAAAGAAACATATAAAACAGATTTAAAAGATCTGTTAAATTCAATGCACAGCTAAAATCTCAACAGCAGCTATTCCACATCAGTCTAGTAGGAAAAATTAAAGTTTACAAATAAAGCATAATAAAAAGTACCGTCAGATGTAAAGGGAATCAAGTCAGGCAGTTGATGCCATTTCAGTAAAGGTGACGACACTGCTGCAGACCTGAACAGGTATCACTGCTGTATGAAACACTGTTCCTAACATGCCAGTGAACAAGCTATAAAGAAACTGCATTAGCAGTGCACTGAAGTTTTATTTCCCTCTGTAGTTAGGGATTGCTGGAATTTCTGCTTTTCTTGTCATTTAATGGAAGATTTGATATACCTATCCAGGAGAATGGAAGATGAGGGAATGCACATTTTATTAGAGTTGGAACACAGTGAGGTTAGTTACCCTTCCGTGGGACAAGGGATCCCCACAATACAGCACAGTACTGTGAAAGCCCTAAGAAATTTCCTGTTGTAGGTGACATGGATCAGAAGAATACATACAACTGTTGTGCAGGCTTCTTGAAAAAAATGAAACCCATCCCCTTCTGTCACCAGAATTTATTCAACTTAGACCAAAAACCCACCACCACCACAAAAAAAACCAAAACCCAAAAACCCTCCCACCAATAAAAAGCAAACCCAACCCTCCAAATACTGAGATTTCTGAAGAAAAATTATAGTTAAAAGTAATTTTTCCAACCACCTCAAATTAAATTTCTCTAGCTATCACAGATATTCAAGTATTTAGCATAATAATTACAAAGTAAAGTACGCTCTTAGAAAAGAAACTAAAAAACAAAATCCATCTAGCTGGTATAATCAAAATGTAATTTGGCTGCTTTACTCAATTCCTTCCAAAAAACCATGATCAGGCTAATGACATTCTAGCCATTTTTAGTGATATTTTCAACTGGATTAGCTGGACAGCACACATTACAATCTTCCAGGCTCTACTCAAATTCTTTGAAGATATGTAATTGTTCAGGTCTACATATCAGCTCAAATTCTTGATGGCATTTAAAGTACATAAAGAATCCTGTTCATCATCTCTACTTATATCAAAACCTACTGTGATTTTTCTGAAACTAACAAGATTTTCAAGTGTTCTCATCTCACTGCAATAAATATTCATTCAACAATCTGTCAGATACCCAACTTCAAAAGATAACTGGTTTGGAGGCAAATACATGATAATTATGGCTTTTGAATTCTTCAGCAACTAAAGCTGCAGACCTATACTTCCAAATAGATTTTACTGATCTTCTTTTTCCTTGTTCTTAAAAAGAAGAAATAGGGGGAGGGGGAAAGGCAGAACCAGAAAGATCAAGAAGTGTAAGGGAATATTTTAGTATATTGGGAATACAATGCTAAAAAAAAATATTACCTGACTTAAAAGAGCTGGCCTTGCAGGCCAGCAGATCTGAAATTAATTATTTTATTTAAATAATTATTATAATATTAATGTATTCAAAAGCAATGTGGCTAAGCTGGCAGGTATGATGTAAAAACAACACTGCCTTTTTTTTCTTTGAGGGGAAGGTTCATTTACTACCCATCTGAGTGTTTCTCAGATATTCATCACAAATATGTTTATCCTTTTTAAAGCAGGATCAAAATTAGATTTTCACTAGTAATTAAAAACTGTTCAAAACAGACTATTCATCTTATTCCATATCTACGTAACAGGAAAGTAGAAAAAAATTAGAATTACTATTTTTACCTTTTCCAGCTTTTTTGCCTCAATATGTCGCAGCACCTGTTCCCTCCAGTCATGAGGGACTTTCGTTTTTCCTGCGGGGTCTAACAATGAGTGCTCAGAGTTAACTCTTGGGTTTGATCTCTTTGAAGGGCTAGTCCGTGAGTAATTGAAGTCACTCACTGACATAGTTCTCTCTGGTATTTCATTCACTGATGGCCGAGCACTCTGTGGGCGGGCTACATTTGGACCATCAATGCTGTATGTCCGGGCAGAGAGGGGTCTCTGTTGCCCCGACATTACTGGTGGAGCTCTTCCCATTGAATGCAAATCTCTGTATGTTAAATAGTCCCCTTCAGGAACCTGGGTCCGCCTTGAAGGTCCACTATCCCCAATACTCATGGAAGCTGTAGAAGATACACTGCTCTGCCTTTGAAGAGTGTGTCTGGTTGCTCCTGGGAGCAGTCTGTCACTTGGTGGAAGAGCCCACATATCTGTGTGTCTCCCTGCCATCCGCTGGTGAGTGTTGTACACAGCGCTGGCTCGGACATTGTTATGATTGGAGAAATTCAGATTGCCAGAATGCTTTACGTAACCAGCAGTTTCTGTACTGTCAGACCTAAGCAGACGTGAAGTAGGCAAGCTGCCTTGTTCTACTTGGGTGTTCTGTTTCTGGGGCCACAAGGCATCTTTCGCTGCTGCACTGCTGCTATACTGAATATTATACTGGGGAGCACAGAGCACCTGTGCACCACCAGACACTGATCCTCTCACTATGTTAGCACCTTCAGGATTGTGATTTGAGTCAAACTTGAACACCGTTTTTGTAGAAGATACTAAATCAGATGATGATGACGACCCAGGAAAAACCTGCAAAGGCTGATCGTACAGAAGAGTAGCGGATTTACTTCGGACTATGTTTTTTCCATCTGCAGTATCAGATCCTGATTTTACCACTGAGTTTGGCTGTTGAGATCCATTCTCATTTATGGTATCATAGATTTTCAGACCACCACTGTCCATACTTGTGATGCTGTGAGATTTCATCACAGGACCACTTCTCTGTGGGGACAAGTCTTCAGTGCTTCTAGAAACAGACAGCTCAGCAGAATCACCATCAACTGTAGTGCTTTTTGCTGGTTTGTCTTTACTGGGAGACTGTACTGTTTCCTCAGGATGTCCATTTACTTTATTTATATGATATTTATTTCCGTTTTCCAAGTGCTCACTTTCTTCTTTTGTGTTGTTATTTAAAAAGCCTGTTACTGAAACCGTTTTCTGTGTTTCTAACCTTTCTACAGGAACTGGCACTGCCTCTTCACTAACCAGTTTATTGATATTCATGTTTATTTGGTCTAATTTGTGAGACTCCTCCATAGGAGTGCTTAGATCAACACCTTTTCCTATCAGGCCTAATCTTTCTTCAATGCTTAATTCATATTCAGACAAATTTGTAACCTTTTCTTGCACATTTGCTTTTTCTTCTACTGTAATACTCAATTCTCCTCCATTTTGCAAAAGATTATTCAAATTTTCATCTTCTCGCCTGAAAGAAAAAAAAGATGGCTCTAAAAAGAAATTCTAAAGAGAACAAACACATTTCTCTAAGAACTGTTTTAGAAAAAATTATCTTTAATATGCAACTAAACTGTGCATATAAAACAGGACAAAGAAACAGAGTTATGATTTGCTATCTTACATTAAAGAAGTATGTTATATAGAGGGCTCATTTGGGCAACATTTGTGTCAACTGGTTTCAGTAGTTTGTTTAAATTCAACAGGAATCATTAAAAGCAGTTCAGAAGTATTAAGAAGTAAAGAGTGATATAACTAAAGTTTTAAAATTAATTTCTTTTAATTTACATGACAATTTTGGACAATTGTTTGTATTGGCAGTTTTTATGAAAAAATGGCACTTTCTAACTAAAATCTCTAGAAGACTGTCAACCTGCAATTCCATTATTTCTATGTTTCTAAAAACCTTTAATAGGCATATTAGCAATCAAATTGATTTTCAAAATTAACAAAATAAAAACATGGAGCTTTTGAAATGGTATACTGATGTATTTTCTAGGGATAAAAATTTACATAGATAAAATTACTATACCCTATTATTAGAAGAGATGGGAACAATGTATTGTATGCTAAATCTAGTCTCTGAATTATTTTTTTTTAATGGAACCTTATTAACCTTAAGAGAACATTACTAATCTTTTTTCAATGTTTTAAAACATTGAAACCTTAAATATTTAATGAATTATAAATTAATGAATGAACACAGTATAAAATATTACTAACATTTTTCTATTATATTTGCTTAGTGGTATACAGTATCTTACAAACCTCATCTTGGATAAAACAGCAGCATGTGTTTCTTTGTCAGGAGAACAGAGAGAAATATCTTGGCTACTGTCAGTATTTAAAGAAACAGAATCTGACATTCGAGAAGGAGAGGAACAGTTGCTGTTATTCTGATTGCTATTGTGGGTAGCTTCATCTGATAAGGAATCAGTATCTTTTGAATCATCTGAAATAAAAATTTGTCCGTTTAGTTAGAAACATAGAACTTTTTAATAGCCATTTCATGTGTGTATGTATGGTATTTAGAAACTCTTTTTCTTCCATAATTCTTACTAACAGAAACTACAATGTAAGCTTACACCTTTGTAGTGTTCATTCAAACTTACAAAAGACTGTTGCAAGTAGTTCCCATTTTTGAAATATTTGGCTTAATATAAACAGCCTTTACCTGCTAATTAAATCTAACTTTTTGCTTTATTCCCATTTTCCTTGTTATAAGCTAGTGCTACATTCTTGAATACTTCCTCAAAATATCCATCAAATCATATTTCTGTTATTACAAGGATTTCAAAGATGTAAATTATATGAGTATGTTGGTCCCTAAGAAAATGAAGCACACTGTCTCACATGCAGGATTTTGAAAGTGTACACAGTTCCTGAATTTTAACACTATATTATTCTTAAAGTGCTATTTACTAGACTAAGTACTCTGGAATAATCTAGATCACTGGATAAGCTCTGTATAGCTTTTTCGTAAAAGTAGAAAATCAAGAACGAAATATGTTCTTCTGCAGATTTTGAATCCAAGGCATTTGCATGCTTTGCAAATCCCTTAGGACAACATTTTCAGAGTAATTTACCCCTGTGTACATTGATTCTTGCTTAATGTATGCATACTTACATACTACATCCGTATAAAAATAATTTCTCTGGGGGAATTCAAGACAGCCGTGATTCTGACATGAGCGTAGAAACAAATACATTGAAATTTTTGCTTCAAGGCAGTTACAGGTGCCAACACATACACTTTGCGGAACTAATGTCTATCTTCACAGACAAGAAAGAAATTTTGACCTGGTACTTTATTCAGACATAAAAATACGAGGACAGCATTGATAAACATCAACTTTTTCATATGTATATGATCCTCAGCAGACTCCTCCTGCTGTCCCCATGGTTCTCCTAACCAAATCTCACCTTTTTACATCTAATGGTCAAAAAAGCCTTTTGTCCTGGAAAGTACTGGACTAGGACATCATATGAAGCAAAATACTCTTTGCTATCCCATTTTCGTATCATGTTTTCTCTGAATCCTAGGCCATTTCTTGTGCTTAAGGAAATGGTTACCCAGACCAAAATTATATTTCAGAGTATATAAAACTTAGTTAATGAAAAAAAAAATGCTTGGAAGTTTCATGCTAGAGGAATAAAGAAAAATAGAAAAGTAAAATAATTCTGGAGAAAGAGTTGCTACAGGAGAAGTTTACTCAAACCTTAGGAAGAGAGCACAGCTTTTTAAGAGAAATTTAGGCAAGTGATACTACTGGCTATAGCAGCAGTTACAGGACCAATAATTCACAAGATCTGGGTGGAAAGGGAGATACAGAATACTGTCAATATAAATACCACTTTCTGCAATCCTTTTCTTCACCATATCAAGAATCTGTTCAAGCTCACAACCCCACAAAACACCCCTTCCTTTTGTTCCCCTCTGATTTAAACTGACAAGAACCAAGAAAATTAGGATGTCAAGACAGCTTTCTCTAGCATGCACTCAAGTATATGCAATTTTTTCCTGCTTTCATTGCTTAACTAGGGAATTAATCATCTTTCTTTTAAAACATACAAATTAAGCCTACTTTTACTTAATTTAGTTGGTAAAACTAGCCACTTTGAGTCAAGAAATTACCAGAATCACACAACACTTCCATTGCTTTTTATGCTATCTTACCTTTTTTGTTATTGCTAAGAGCTACCACTTTTGGTTGGTTTATGGAAGTTTCTATCAGTGGTGGTCGCATTTCTGCCATTTTCATCTCTTCATCAGAGGAGAGTTCTTCTGACTCCTGCTAAGAGAAAAATCAGCTTTATGCTGTTCATTTTGAAGAGCAACTTAAATGCTAAGTAAATGCTACCCAAACTATGAACTACTAAACAATAAAAGAAGAAAAAGACAAATGAGCCACATAACATAGGCATAGCCTAACAACTTAGTAATGCATCTGTAGTGCAAGTAAACTGAATTATCTTGAAGAAGTAGCACATGCAGACTTGCATTGTCACTGATGAACTCCATGGGATGACACCCAAACAGGTAGCTTTAACTGCAAAAAACTACTTGGAGCAAGCAGATGTAGCTTTCGTTCCACCACTGGAGAAAACCTCTAGTTGAGTCCAAGGCACAAATTGATCACTGAACCAGCAAACACCACAGACTGACTAGCTGGCTATTGGTTTTGAAGAAAACCTCGAAGTGAAACAGCTATACAGTAGCACAACCAAGACATGCTTAGGAATGGAGAGCTATGCTGTGAAAAAAGACTGAAGGAGCTTGCCTTGCCTAGTCTAAAAAAAAAAGAGCACAGGTAGCTTGCTGGGGGTAAATTCCAAAAGGAAAAGAAGTTATTTTACTTCAAGAGCAATGGCAGAGGAAAAAAGTGATGCTGAACTCATTTAAGCTAGAAATCACTAGTTCTGAACCATAAAATGGAACTCAGTGCACTTATGAAAGAGATTAATAGACAAAGCTGCCACAAGAACAGCCATGCAACTGATTCAGTATCCTACTGCCAGCCCTATATTCATTCACCTTCAAAACCCAATTGTTTCCAGTAATATTTTGAAGAAACAAACCCCCAACAAATCTTCTTTCCCTGAAGTGGAAAATTCTTTCTACTGAGCATGTTTCCTACTTCAAAAGCTACAAAATCCATGTTGCCAATTGCAAAAACAGTCTGTCAATGTTCACTTTTTCTTACTGTTTTAGAATACTTAATGCACGGAATCTACTGGAGAACCCATTATATCAATTACCTGGCCAGTTCTTGAGACTGCAAGGACAAATCTGACTGAGAAATAGCAAACAAGCTATGATAGTCTTCATTAAAAAAAAGAAGAAAAAAAAATCCATCTGCTTTTTTCTGCAATTGAAACAACCAACCTCTTCACTGCATCCACCACATTCCCCTCGTCTTGGATGTGACATACAAATGTAATCAATGTTGAAATAAAAAGCTTACACACATGCAAAGCTTAGCTATCTGGATTCTGCAACAGAGCTACCAGCAGGTTACTACATGCAAATAAGGACTTCACTCTACCTGCCTCATTTACTTACTGGCATACAGCCAGCTACAGAGAATTACTGTCACTATCATTAGACAACTGTCATGATCTTCTGAAACTTTGTTTTTAAATTAAATAAAATGATAAAACCAGTATTTTCAGAAACCGTGTAGAAGCAGGAACACACTAGAGGGGAAGTAGCCCGTGATAGCCACAACTGCCTGCCACCCAAATCTCTTCAGCATAAGAACAATAAAAATGTACGTTCCATAACTTACACAACACAGACAAAAGAAATAATCTACTTGTGAAACTATGAAAGAAGTATTTTACAGGCTGTGAATGGAAACACTGAATGACAACTTCCCAAATTTGTCATAAATCTCAAACTTTCTAAATAAATGAATACATGGTGTTTGTCAGAGAGACATAAAGTTCTGAAGTTTAAAATCCCTCACTACAAGCAGTAAATACATTCCAAGTAACATTCCTGACAGTTAACTAACAAACACAGAGGAATAAATATTTTTAAATCCACCTTGCACTTTTCATTTGAAATGCATGTGTACAGTCACTTGGATACAGATATTTTTATTCCTCCTGCTAATCTGACATTTTCTCATTTCAGCAACAATTACAAGTGATTATTTAATGAAGTACTGACAATCAAGCAATAACTGGAGAATTCTATCGAAGTATTGAGTCTTTTCACAGGTAATATCAACCTTTAATTGAGTTTGCTTTATTTTTCTTTAAATGGATGCATCTTTCATTATGAACATTTTATTAGCTGTTTCAACTTTTACTTAATAAAACCTGAAGCAATTAAACTACTGTGTTGCAAACCACCTGAATTTACAATGCTTATGGAGGGCAATTTTCTTCTATTGTCAACAGAAACTTCCATCTCCCTGAAGAACAAATTCAATACAACACCAGCATGATTTCTGACTGCTATAATGCTCATTGCAATGCCATACCTCAAGCATGTCTTCATGGTTGACAATCGTTTTCGTGTTCTGCAAGGTTTTAACAAGTGCAGTCATCTGTGAATTTGCAGTGCTGTGCTCAGCTTCTGGTTCACTAGGCTTCTGCACAGAGCTTCCTGCTGAATATTGCTTTCTCTCATCGGCTTTGTTCTTTATCGAACCAATTTCTGAAGTCTACAGAATTAAGAATATTAGCAGAAAAAACATCCTGAAAGGTTTTCAGTTACATAAAGAGTCAACATTATATATTTTGGGAAAATACAGACTGGAAAAACCCGATCCCTGAAATTATAAAATATGGAATGCTTCAGATAGAAAATGCTGAGAAAACTCCATAGATTACTAAGGTACAGTCCCTACACCATTTGTCAATCAAAACGTGTCAACTTGTACCATTAAATTTTCAGTTAAATGAAAAAAAACCAAAAAGGCCAATACCTACAATGATTCTATGTCAGCACCAAACAGCAGTACTATCACCTATCACGTTTCATCAGGCTATTAGATACTCTCAACACCTTTGCCAGCTTGCTCTTACCGCATTCTCTTGTTATCACATAAAACCTTCAGTCATGAGGGCAGGAGTAAGGTCCTTAGAGATTATTCCAAATTTCATCATGAAGTCTGGCAGATAAAAGAGGATAAGAGGATGACAAAAATGCCATCCTCCAGAAACCAAAGATTTCAGCTGCTTAACACATCCATACTTTGTATTTGCCTGAGAATCGAGTCCCTTTTCTTGTTCTTAGTGTAGTAGGAAAATTGCTACAGAGAACCAGCATTTATTACAGACTTCCTTAGGTGGGGAAGAGGGAAATTGTGTTCTGTAATCTGACAGTTGTTCTTGCTAAAATGTTAGAGGGGAGGGAGAAGAGAATTAAAAGGAATCAGAGACTTTAGTCTTTGGAATTTCTTGCAAAACCAGATATAATACTATCTCTAACCTTTACCCCCACATCTTTCACAGAAACTGTCTGGCCTTCTCTTTTTGACTCCTTGGCAGTATCTTCAGTAGATTCTTCATCTTTTAGTCTGTGTACAATTGTCTGGACTGTTTTGACCATATTCTTCAATTCATCAGGATATGGAGTTGGATATCTCTTTAGATTGCCCTCCTGTACAACAAAAAGCAATAGTGTCCTATATTTATTTAAATGTAATAACTAAAACAAACTTTAACACAAAAAATTAATTAGGACAAGCCACTGAACAATCTAGGATCTCCACTTTGCTATTCAAGTTCATCTGCACAGACGCAGACATAAGCTTATAAAACCCAGCAAGATTATGAATCACTTTCACTCCTTTTCCCAAATATGTCCATTGATTGTAATAAGGATTACGACAACTGTAATTCATGTAAAGAAAATTCAGGATTTATCACGGTTTCCCTGCTCGTTCTCCACAGCACCATTGGTCAGGTAGCCTCCTAGTTAGGCCCTACATTGCTACAAGGCACCATAGAGTTCTTCCCTTGTGCCCTGCTGGAAATGATCTGGCCGAATAACACCCAAACTAAAAGCAAACACAAATAAAATCCACACCACAGTGGTTCATCCTGCTAGCTACTCTAAACTAATAACCCATTACTTCATTTATTCAGCAGAGTGAACCCACATACAAAGTAAGGCAAAGGATGAGATTAAGGGGTGGAAGTAAGAGGGAGGGAAGCACCAAGTATTCAAAAATAAATTCAATACTAACCCGAGGTGGTGCCTCTCTCTCATCTTTGTCTTCATCACACTCAAATGCCACCTGAGCACGCTGTTTCCGTTGTTCCTCCCACAGAGATGGATTGAAACTTTCATTATCAGATATGAACATAACTGGAAAAAAAACCCCACAGAAGCTCTTATAAGAGTAGGATACACTATGCGAAATACAATATATTCTTTTTCTTTCTCTTGGATGGGATTGGTGTGCTTTTATATGCATTCTTAAAAGATAAAAGACTAACAGCACCATTAGTTGAAGATTAGATGCACTGCCACTGCTTTATGAACTTGGCTGTACTTTTATAGTAGTAGAATCCCTATCTGTAAAAAAAGAAAAAATCATATACCCAGCTGTATACTAGTCTTGACACACGTGAAAATTTTCAGCAGAACTCTGCTAAGTGGTTTTATTCTATATATAAATATGAAATTATGTAATTGTGTCTATATGTATAAAAATGTAAATTATGCTTGCATAGATTTATACAGCCTAATGTCAGTGCTTAACATCATTAAGCACATGTAAGAACATTTAATGAATTTTCATTTAATGAAAATTTAAAAATGAAGAGTAAGAATGACTTAGTAAGAAAAACTTGCATTATTACTAACCCTAAAAAAACCTAAGTATCTAAAACTTAAGGTAAACTCATAATTTTGCGGAAGTTGAGAGGCTTTACAAACAAGTATTTCTTCTTTAATTTTACAAGACATTAAAAAAATCTATTAGGTACCCACTGTCTCTTATTTTAGCATGTCTCGGTGTTACCTCAGTCAGGTTCTGCTTTAGCATGACAAATAGCCTAATATATCTGCCACTACCACCCAGCAAATTTATGTCCTTCACTAGCAATACCAAGACTGTTCATATCAGCCACTTCTATACCTGAAACAGAAAAATACTTAATTTTAGGGCTCAGTAAATTCAATGGAATATGTTACTCTGCATTTATTGGCTAAACATAGAATTTTAACACATTTGAAAATACTCTAATAAACTTCATTATCACTAAGACATCCTGACCAAAAAACCCCCCAACTTTAAAACTCTTTCTTATTGCACCTTAAACCTTCCATTTGGAATCACCACCTTCGACACGTATTTGTCAAATTAAGCCAAACAGCCCTTTCTTTGTCTACAGAAAGAAACCCTGCAACTTGAGAAAAAAAAAGTTCAAACAGAGAGAACACTTTCAGGAACCATCTTGAATTTCAGTGAATCTCCCAGTTTTCACATTCTATCAGAGGTATTGCAGATGCATTAGAAGGCACTAGAAGTGATGCACAGTTAACTGCTTTTTGCTTATGCTTTTGATTACTTCTCTCTCAGTGTACTAGACACTTGTGCCATGTAACAAGAATGTTGAAATATGTCAGTTTTCAATTATTTCCATTATTACATGACCTCCTTCCATTTCTATTAAAATAGCACAAGCTTTTTCCTTTTACTTGCACGGGAAAGAAACTGGAGAATATTTATTTCCCTAACTCCTGGTGGGGTTACTACTGAAATATTATTTGTTTCCCTAAATATTTCATGATAGAGCAGGAAAAACTTTCTGGTGGGATGTCAAAATTTTGGGTTTAACCTTTCATAAAGCAGTTAAACTACATGTTAGCAATATGCTTTTTCTGGACTCATTTTTTTTCATTTCAAAATAAAACAGAGAACGCTATGTACTTTTCAAGAAGTATGTACATGGTAATGGAGGAAACATTTTGTTAAAATAGTCAGTTTGAAGCTGAAACCTGCTGAAGAGAATTTCACTCCAAACCGTTAAGCTGTGTTGGAAGGAAGGAAGGAAGGTGTCACACTTGGAGTAGTAACCTTCACAGAATGTGTCCCCGTCAGTCTGTTTCTCACCTTGCTCACTGAAATAGCTTCATCTAGAATTTGCCAGCATCTAAATCTCATGAAGTTACTGTTCTCATTTATCAGACACAACTCATCATCCCTTAACAAGCATACTCCAAACTTGTATTCAAGTATTATTTAGTGAAAAATCATATTAGCAGAAAGTCTTCCCATTATTACTTTCAAAAGTGACCACTCTAACAGCGTATTTTAGAAATTCTTACCCTCCTCAGTCCTTGGCTGCTGAGGGAACATGTAATTAGTAAGTACTGTTTTCTGTGTGTCAGGGTCAGCTTCTTTTTGAAGAGGGATAAGTGGTTTAGACTAGAAAGTAAATGAAAGAAGAATATGAGAAAATATATATATAAAGAAGTAAATATGACCTACGTATCACAGAACATGCCTGTCCCATGACTTTGAAGACTACTCTGCCTTCTCTGGAATGATTTCTTCCCTGAATAATTTTCACAAAATGAAGGTATTAACATGTCTGGTTTTGACTGATGACTGGCTTTGACTGAGGACTGAAACTCAGTAAGAGCTTTTGTGAAAATAGATTGGGACTTGCTACTATCCCAAAGCAGACTGATCTGGAATGCACAGATGTATTCGGCCATTTAAAGATGCAAACAATCATAGAAAGAGTAAAATTCCATACTTTTGTTTTTTCATATTGACACCAGACAGAACATCCTCCACCCCTTACAGAAAAGGACACGGGATTCTTGAAACTACTGTATTTGTGGAAGCGCACATCTGAGGCTAGTGGATTTCTGACAGCCTGTACACCTTAATGCTATTCAGAAAATCAGCATAATGTAGAGGACTTTAATATAAAGGAAAAATACAAGTTACAAGCACATGAGCTACTGCTTCATAGCTTCAAAGTTGAACAGTCACACAGTTCAAAGGCACGGCAAGAAACCTAGCTCAAAACCAGGCATGCCGAGCTTCCCCACTAGTATAGCTGTGAAAGAATAGCGTGCTACATGTTCAAGTACTAGATTATCAAGCACTAACTCTCCTGTGTAAATTAGCCTGAATTAAGAAACAAGCAAGCAAACAAGCTAAACACAACAAAAACAACCAACTAACCAGCACTCCCCAACATCTGGTACATTGCATTTTCTCACAGCATAGAACTTCTCCAAAAGTCTAAGTCACCAGAGATACGTAGGCTCAGTATTGTTTACTTCAGGAGAACTGACACAGTAATGTCAAGAAAGTATTCATGCACACAGTACTAGGTCTCATTATTTAACAGATGGCTCTGCACCTGTCAATCCCATTGAGAATGAAGTAAAAAATAATTTCTTTTCAATAATAAAAAAATGTACCTGATTGTCTGATAGCCACATAGCAGTGAGCTGTTGCAGTTTTGTAAAGGTAAATGGTAAGTTCTTCAGTCTGTAAATGATAAGCATTTATGTAAATACGCTTAGCCATACTATTATGACTGTTAAACAATCCTGCACTTGCCTATATATTGTTTAAAAACGACACGTCCATATAAAGTTAAATTAATAAATATTTAGAGTTGAAAGGCTACAGCATGTGATTTGAATTCAAAAAACCCAAGCAAACAAGAAAAACTTATTTCTGCCCAGTTTAATAAGTATCTTAAAAAAAAAGAAGTGACATTGTAACTTGAATTTAACTCAACTCAGTGACTTGAATACAATTTTGAAGACAACATGAACTAATAAATATGAATCCTCAGCATTTTATCTGTCAATAAACATGCCAATTAAGGAAAAAGTGCTACACCTGAAAATCTTTTTTTTTTTTCCCTAAGATACATGTATGAGAAAGGGGCTGTCCTAGATAATGGATGCTCTGGATAAATCAAGCTACAGATAGAGTACAGAGAAGATGGATTGACAGAACAGGAGGGAGAGCTTCACTAGACTTCTCTCTCCCAGTATATTTCAATTCTGTAAACTGCAATTCCCCCAAGCTAAATATTTTGTCCATTTTTAATGATCATCTCTAATTAAACAAAAATCTTTCCTGCCTTTCCCACCACACTGAAGTGTCTTACACTATACTGTGGTACTGTTGGGTTCTCCACATGCAATACAGGAAGCTATTAATTTTTAAGTAAGAATCAACGGTTTTATGAAAATAACCAAACTAATTCCCCAGAAAAACAGATGCTAACAATCACAAATGTACTGAAGCTGCATTTCAATGCAACTGCCAAGTCATTAAAATAAAGACAGCTCAATACAATGGAACTGCAAGATCCAGAATACAATAGTACATTGAATACATCTCAGTCAGCTTTTGAGCTGTGCTTGAGATAAGGAAAGATAGCATAATGTATTCATAACAATCCCTCTACATTATTGTTGCATTTTATACAACTTCTACTTGATTAAAAGCATTCACAAACCTATTGTCACTCAGATTGATGACTTTTAATTTCTGCATATCACCCATTTCTTCAGGGAGAAATTCAAGCTTATTAGAATGCAGAAACAACACTGTTACATGCTTCCAGTTTCCAATCTGAAAAAAAAAATCCTCAAAGAATTAATTCATCTTCACAACATAAACATGAAACTTTTTTAAACAAGAAGTATTAAAGCTATTTTGCCTGTAAAGTTTATTCTTACATACTATATCTTTTAGTTCAATATACAGCAATCAATTGCTACTTGTTGCTTAAAAAAAAGTCAAATTTCATTATTTAAAAACTTGCATATTTGTATACATCCTCCTTTAAAAACATACACAAAGAAAATCCTCTCAAGAATTATTAACTTGTTATTCACGCATTGTACAGACTATATAAACATGTTAAGATATTCATTTTACAGGTTCATAATTAAATTCATACCTCTGGTGGCAGCTGTGTTAAAAAGTTATGATCTGCAGCAAATGTTCTTATATTAGAGAGCTGTCCAACAGATGAAGGCAATGTTTCAATCTCATTGAAACTACAGTCCAGTTCTTCTACTGATATTAACCTGCAAAAAAGAAAAATTACTCCTCTATACAGATTAATTATTCCAACATTAATTGAATATTTGCAGTTTAAATGAAGTTACTATCACTATTAACTACTAATCTCATATATAGTTCAAAATAAACCCAAAGAAATTAAAATCCAAGAAGAATCCTTTATGGATTGCTTAAAATGTGTTTTGGTGTGCTTTTTTTCCTGTTGGTCACCTGCAGGTTTTTTGGTTGTGTTTTGGGCTTGCTCGGTTTTTTTAAAAGCTCCTTTATGCTGTCTTCATAAGAAACCATTCAATGAAAACAGTGAGGTCAGCAACATCCAATGTTTTGTGTCGTACATGACAACATGCCAGTGTAAGGCATTAAGAACAGACAGAATGGGACAGATCGTAGTCAAACTGGAGCTGAGCAGTTTCTGAACAAGCAAAGAATTTCAAGAGTTAGAGACAGTGAATCTAAAAATCTGGTAGTGAAGAAGTATTTTGTAAACTCTGACAACAAAAGAGAAGCTATATTAATTAAAATAGATGAAAAGAACTTGGAACCTATTGTACATTTGTACAGCACTTAAATCAGATCCAAGTATTTTTGCTATTATTTGCAAGGTTTAAATTAAATTGCGGAACACCAAAATATATATTAAAAGACCTGCTGATGGACAGCTAAAAATTCTCCATATATAAATAGTATATATATAAGATAAACACATGTTCAGATTTACTTTTCACAAGACGTTTGAGAGCAGTTACATCATTTGCAATATCTACCACAGCCTTGTTACTGTCAAAAAATGCGTTTCAGTCAGCTGACTGACTCTAAAGTATCTTATTTTCTATCACATTCAATTCCTGTTTTGTAGATTGGTGACTGCATTAAGTGAGGAACATATGTCTTTTGGTATTACATAATAAGAACATACGTGCTGCAAAGCAGAACTAAGATATGAAAACGCTTTCAATTCTATTAGAACATTAACATGTAGAAGAAATTAAATTAATTAGTTATAAAACACTCCAAAAGAGGAGCCACTGTTACAGAAAATCATTCAGAAAGGCAATTCAACTTTTAATTGTGGTGAAATACTTACCCTCCTATTGAGTCTGGCAAATAAATTAACTGGTTTTCATCAATTTTAAGTGTCGTCACTTTTTTCAGAGAACCTATAGTAATAGGAACAAGTAAATCAAAACAAATATTTGAGTCCATTAAGATGAGTTTTAATTTTAAATTAAGGGGGTAGGGGGAAAAACCCACTATGGGCAAGCAACTGCATCTTCTTGATTCCCTGGCATGCCTATAGTGCTGTATTCCTAATACTATTAATTTATTCCTATAGGAATTAAGTAGATGAGCTTACAGAACTTGTTTGCAGTGTGTGAACTGTTAGGGCAGGTGGTGGGTTGGGAGTGGGGGGGGACAGGCAGACAAAAAAATTGTTTTCTTCTGATAGAGACAGGAGTTTTTCATCCATTTACAGACTACTGTATGAAATAGCGAATGTTCCAAAACAATTATAAGTTATTATTCAGCCATGCATTACAGCTTTATCAGGAACTGGCACTTCTAATTAACTGAAACAGATCTAGAATGTAATTTTTTCTATTTTCAAGTGCTCTGTGTCTGAACTATAGAACATGAATTAACTGAAAATACAAACCAATAGACTCTGGCAGTTGCTGAAGTGAATTACTGGATAACAGTAGGTCTTGCAGGCTTTCACAACCTGAAATACCTTCTTCAACTACTTCAATGTTGTTTTTGGAAACATCCAAGTAGGTCAGTTGTTTCAAAGTGCCTATGAACTTAAAGCAAGATAAAACAATGCATTTCTAGAAAGTGCAAGTTCAAAACAAAAAATCCAGCAGATTTGACAAACTGTCTCTCAAGTGCAATGCCAGATGAAAAAAATCTTATACTGCTGAAATACAATTTTGTGCAAAATATCCAGACTTTCAAATGAAGTATTTTGTGCAGATAAGCACAGATGATGTTTTCACACACATATACCCCACAGTAGCTCTGCATGTCCCTAAAGTCAGCCTGCTGCACATTCAACAGTTTGATTAGTTACTGTGAATCAAGAAGTTGAAGAACAGATTTTATAAAGAGACAGATAATGTGAGGACATAATTACGTTTCAGTAAAGATTCTTAATACTTATTTTTGCCTTTTGTGTAAAACTGCATCCCACTTAACCGCAAAAGCAATCACGATGAATACCTAATTGTACTACAATGAAAGAAACAACCCAAAATATAAGCTTGTATTACCATTACACATGAACCAAGCATAAGCTTGAAAATTCATGCAACATTACTCCACTAAAATCTTCACTTTCAGAAATACAGTTTTATTTCACCATAAAATAGAAATGTTCATCTTGTATCTTACAATCAAACCACTCAGGAAAGAGACAGGGGAAGGAAAAACAGTAGAGAAGATTACTGATCAGGCAAGAAGGCCACATATCACATAACTGCTAGTGATTTTAAGGGTGAACACAAACCAGCTACTTCCCAAATTTCAAATACTCCTTTATTAGGTTGCTACAGTTTAAGCACAGGTTTTCAAGTACTGTAATAACAGGTCAGCCTCTATCACATGTAATCCTGAAAGATGTCAGGAACCCACACAAAGTCAACAGAATGTTTTCCCAGGAACTGGCTGTGTTCCTGCTTACACAGCACTGAAACTGGCACTGCTTGCTTTACAGCTGTAATCAGTAAAAATTCACCCAACATATTTATCCTGTAAATTCCTGTTCACTGTCTAACACAAAAGAATCCATTTTTGGAAGGACCAGTCAACCCTAAATTTGATCTAAGATCTTTACCCTTTTCTTGAATTGGAAAAATTTTTAGATGGGAATTATGGAAAATGGAACTTTCAATGGAAAAAACAAACAAAACAGCTCTTATGATCAGCGATAATTTCCAAGTGGACTAGTTAAGAATGCAAGTATTATTTAGTCTTTTGGCTTTAAGTAACATTAAAACTATATAGCAACTTCAACATATATGATCACTGACAAACCAAATACCTGTATAATTTAAAATACTCTATGTTTAACACAGCAAAAGAACTTACTTACCCCTGGAATAAGTGTTAGTCTATTACCATCCATCCAAAATTCCTTTAATCCACTCAGTTGTTCAAGTACTTCAGGCTGTAAATGGAAGCCATTTTTTAAAAAGATCTTACCAAAAAAGGAGTGAATGACAAAAACAACTCCCATGATTTGTCTACTGCAACTTTAATGATGTCTTACTATAGCTGTTAGACACACTTTTTTCACTGGGTCATCAATGAAAAGCCAGATAATTCACTTTTGAAATGAAAACATATACCATATGTATAAAAGCTTTTAAGAACTTGGTCACAGCACTAAATCTTTAGAGAAGAGCTTTCTGTTGGTTTGGTATTTTTTAGAGAAAGTATTATTTTTCAACAGGCACATACACTTAAGTACATGTTTTGTTTATCATTTCTTTCTTCATGGAGGAGGTCTAAAAACTCTTAAATTCCATCAAGTCAGAAGACCAATTTTTAAAAAAACCCAGAGATTTTTTGGTTTGGGGGAAAATGGAAACAAATTTCATTTTTGTCAACAAAGGCTGCATCTCCATGATATAAGCAAACAACTCCATCCATAAAAACAAGTGCAGGATTGTGTTTCCATTACAACTTATTGTTAAAGGTGTCTTATGTATTAGGGAAAGACTTCTTGGTAAACACTCATGTTGTCTGTGCTTTCCTATTTAAACTCCCCTCCTGAGAAAGTAATGCAGAAGAGGTATAATTCTGCACCTTAACAGCTACAGACAAGTTCAGATAAATGCTAAATAAGTTTTCTTACATAGTAAATAGACAGTATTTATGCTTAAGTTGCAGTCTTGATTCCCAGTAACTCATTTTCCAAAAGAAATTCGTCAATAAAGACTACCATTAGAGACATCCTTATCCAAAACAACAGCTGTTTCAGACAGTTTTGTGCTTTTACCTTAAGATCTTAGTAAAGTAAGTTACCGGAAGTAAACTCTTAAAACTAAAAGGCTGGCAGAGAGGAAGTAGTCAGCCAAAAATAGAGGTAAACAAGTAATTTTACAACCTATGCTGAATTCCTGGCTGTTATGGTTTAACATGGCCTTATACACGTTAGTTTAGGGCTCCCACACAAATACCTACCCTGTGATGAAAATATGGCAGTAATGCTAAGGGCTAGAAGTTTAATCATAATAATGAAAATTCCTTAAATACACTACCCTATTTTCCAAACCATACAACTAGGCAAGTATTCAGCTCTGCATGTTCTACTACTGGCACACAAAGGCTTAACTTCATTGTATTGCAGGTCAGCATGTTTCATTATACTTCTGTTTCAATTCCTTTAACCAGGAAAGTACTTGTAAAAGCACAGAGATATTAGTGACTCTAAACACAAGATCTATTTGTCTGTGAGATCACAAACAGGAAACCAGTCAATCCATGCTGAAGTAAAAATCTGAGCATCTCAACTGTAAATACTACTTTGAACAATAGTCAAAATTAATATAGTGTCCCTTGGATCCAAACAGTTTGTGCACAAAAATAAAAGCAGGTTATGCACAGAACTTGTAACATTAAATATATGATAATCAGTAAGTGTTTAGAACTATTTCTAAGCCAAACAATTATGTTTATAATTCAAACACTTATTACTTATTTACCAGTACAGAAATCACACTATATAACACAGTGTTATTTTAAAATGGAGAAAAAACATACTCTCATTCATAAGAACACATACGTAATTTTTAGAACAGGCCCCACAAAGTATTATAACGTATAAATAATATTTGCGCAGTAGCAGAACTCTTGAGATGATGTTTAGATTTTCATATTTATTAAAAACAGATCAAATTATAAGGAGATTTATAAAAGATGCAAAGCTCTGTTACTAAGGCAAAACTCACCACTTCTGTGAATTCATTACTTCCTAAGTCCAGTCTCTCCAACTGAGTCAGTCTGGACATGGTTCTGCACAGGAAGGGGATTAATAAAGAATTAGATCTAAGAAAACACTAGTTACATCAAATCTTCCAGTATTTACAAAAGGATACTAATCAGTATTAAGTTGTGATGCTATTCTCTAACTGGAGTGATACCTGAGTAAGGTCAATTTTTCACACACTGTTCAACCAGGACTGTGTTACTGATCATGCAGGCTGTTGAGTGCCACATGAGGGGTACACTGCAACACGCCTACAGATTAACTTGCAAAAGGTAAAGGCCAGTAATCTTTATGATAAAGAGTAACACAGTGAAGCATTTCTTCTTTTGAGTGGTTCAGCTTTTACCTACAGTCACAATACATCCTTTCAGCAGTAACCAATACCACCGTTCTACCTCTCCAGGCTACTGACAAAGCTGCTTCCATGTAATGTGGTCTGGGACCCTAATTATTTCTCTAGTCATACATCAAATCAGAATACTAAATTGGATTTTGTGACACATAAATACTCTTTAACCTAATTTATGGCAAATATTAAATCAATAACTGAAATAAAAGTAAAATCAAATATTTCAAGCTGTGTTTTGGAAACATTCTTCCTCCATTTAAATTTACTATGTGGACCTCACAGAGATTATCTACCACAGCACATGGTGGTATACACAATGGGTACTTCACAGTCAACAGCAGTTGTAACTCAAAGTATTTTTTAAGGGGCTGTGAATCCCTCGTATGACATTATGTTCTGTATTTATTTAATAATAGATTTTCACAGAATGATTAATAGTATCTAAAACTTTCACATATATACAGCAACTCTGTACATACTATAAAATTCTGGAAAAATTAAGTAAGAACTTCTAAATGGTAGAGTCTTGTATATTATCAGAATATATCTATCACACTAGTATCTTCAACAATTGCATGAGCACAAGATGCTCTATGCAGCTATTCAAAGCTTCAGTTTTTCTTCAAACACTGTTAAGCTCTACAGTTGTTCTGAGTATACAGTTCAAAAATAATATTATGGTGGAAAATGCCTTATTTACTGGAAGTTAATGTGATTATTAATTGTATTCACGACATAATCTCCAAAAAGGAGACTCAACATTTGTTTATAAATTTGGTTTTCATGGTATTATAGTAATTGTGCTGGGGATGAACTAGGAATTTAGCATAAGCAGATGAAAGACATGACCATGATTAAAGCAGAAGCCATTTTTTGCACTGCGCACATATACACAGGCTTTAAAGGAAAGCCTCTAGCTAACATTCCTACTGCACTAGAGAAAGGGGGAAACAAACAAACAAACAAACAAACCAAAAGAAAGGAAAAAAAAAAGAAAAGGCTACTTCCAGAAGACTCTGGGAAACAATTTCCCTCATTTCTTGAAGCTAATTAACAGAAGGATAATCAGTAAGCAAACTGCTGACATTCTTTTTAAAATTCTAACAAAACTTATCTGAGTCCCTCTGAAATACTGAAGATTACCTCAAAGCTTTGTGAGATCATGTCAGTACCAATTTTAGTGCAATGTTCCTAACAGTGCCCCAATGAGTCTTCCAGAAGCACTGCTGAAGACTCCTTCAAAAGGATGTAACATAGCATTCTATAGCTTTTGAAACTTCATAGACCACACCATGCAAACCAATGTTACGCAACAATGACAGGATAAAAAGTTAACTGCATTGAATTTGGTCCCTTTTTTCCCCTTGCCAAAATGTCTGTAATCTAGCAAACATATCCACTCAACTATAAAACATACACTAACGTGTTTGCAAGATGAGGGTCTAGCAATATTCTTTCCTTCCCCTGCTGCTTGCATAACCTATAGCACTTTCAGATATTTCAAGACTAATATCTCCTTGCTTTTCTGTATTGTTTATAGAGAATTACATTCATACAAAGGTTAAAAACCCCAAAAATAAACTTACTATATTTTTAGGGGATCATTTTCCCAATTTACCTATCCGAAAAAAAAAAAATCTCTGCGTGTTTTTGCTTTCCTTTCAGTAGAAATAGTTTCATCAAGCTGTTTTACATTTTAATGCTGCCAGTTTTGCAGTCTCTGGCTGTGGACAAGCTCCAAGCAAAATGATGCATTTGGCATAAAGCAAGGTTGATTTAGTGTGTTGGCATTAATTAGCTATTTTGATTAACATTCTTTCAAGTGCTTCATGCTTTAGTGTCAAAAATTATGCACATGTTTTACTCAGCAAGAGGGCTAGTTTGATGCTGTAGAAATTTATCCAAATACATTTGTTACAAATAGGAAATAATTTGCTTAAGAATGAAAATATTAGAAAGGTGAGAGTCACAGGAAAATGAGAAAAGATAATGGTATTCTTTAGCAAAAATATTAGGGTGTACTGCCATCTGATTAGCATCAAGAACTCCTTTGGATTTTCCACCTTTTTTAAAGCTGTATAGCATATTCTGTAAGAGTACCAGAATTGAATAATAAAGGTAGCAGCTCAGCATGTACTACAGATTACTGTGGAAGTGATACAGAGGACATCTTCATGACAGTTGCTCTTTAGTTTTCAATCAAGGATGAAACTCTGGAAACACTGCCGTCAACAAAAAAATTCCCAGCAGCTTCAGAGGGTGCATTTGACTTAAATACATAACAGCATTTGTTTAAATATCTCTTATCACTACAAGAGTAAACAACACATTTTAAAATACTGCATGTAATTCATGCTGTTAGTATTAATTATGAAAATAAAGGTCAGAGTGATCTTATAAACAAAATCTATATTAGCTGTAAGTTTTAATTATACCTACTGTTCCTCAGTTGGGAGTAACTTAATTTACAGAGCTACTACACTGTATTACATGTCCTCTAATTTTTTTCTACTGAAAATTAGTGATAGCAGAAAGAGCCAAAGAAGATTGAGACTATTTATACCACAGAATACCTCACACTTTGAAAATGTAAATTCACACTTTCTGATGCTGTACACATCATCCCAGATATGAGTTCTGGCATGTTTATATTGCAGACTCCACAGTACAGTATCCAGGCACATAAAAAGGGAATCCCAACAGAACATACCCCCCAGTCATTTCTTAGGCATATAATTACCTACAGTCACTAAAAAAAGTGGCAGTTGTATTTGAAGAGCTGGCAATTCAGCCTACTGCATGCAAGTCTCTCCTAGCACATGAGTTGGAGAGTGAATATTCAATTGTTCAACCAATTTCTGTTGCCAGAGGAAGACACCTTTTTCAGTACACCACAACATACTCATGAGTCTGCAAGCAGTTATTCACGTCTCATCTTTGGGATCTGTTTCTTCATTGATCTCTTATATCTTTGTTAACCTGCTTAGAGCTCCAAGGTCCCAGTTGGAAAATTCAAAGCATTGCTCTTGTTCATAGAAACAATAGGAACTGCATCACCATCAGCCTGGGCTTGTTTGAGGAAAGTAAGTAAGAATTGCAAAGCAGGGATTTAAAAGATGTTAGATTTTAAGAGAGAGGTACAATTGGATTAACGTTAAAACAAATGCTGTAGGAATTTTAGAACTATACTATACTTACTTTGGCAATATTTTTAACTGGTTTTCTCTAAGTTCCAATATCTGGAGTTTAGTTAATCTGTAACAGAAAGGCATAACAAGTTATCACAATATTCTGTATTTTATGACAAAAGCAATCTCTGAACTTATATTACTGAACTAAAAGAGAAAAGTCTCTATGTTTGGGGTTTTTTTCTGTAACATTAAGAAAATATTTTGTGCAAAAATTTGCATGATATTTTAAATTTGTCAGAGTTTAGTTTTGGTAAAGCAACAAACAAACTAGATCTTGCCTGCTTTTCTGCACCTATTTGAATACATTTGTTTTCCTTAATCCCAAAGATTTTGAAACACTCCATTAGATTTATTATGAGTACCTGTTATCATCATAAAGAAAAGTATGCAGAAAGTAAAAGAAAGGTGAGATCACTTTGCACAATTTAAGATATTCAATTTCTACTACTGGCAATGTATTAAACAGTTCAATATAAAAAGCCTTATCTAAGGAATACCTAGTCTTTCATCTGTTAAAAACAACCTCTAAATTAATCTCGGCTATCCTTCCATATGCTCTTTCTAGTTAGCTTCTTGATCTGTTTTGATATTTGTTAGAAGGTGGTTTGAGCTTTCTTCCAGTAAATCCTCAGTTGCAAGATAAGTAACCTCTAAATCTCAACTCAGCTGCTTGGCCAAGGTAAGTTTCAAGTAGTCTTGACATACGAGCAATGTACTATTCCCAAGGAAATTTTTTGTATCAGGACAGCAGTGAACGAAGCTGTATTTGTTAAAAAAGAAACTGAGTTTGGTTTAAATATAGACAGGATTGTAATGGCAAGAGTTCTACATGTGACCCACTGACCGCCCTCATACAACACAAAATACAGCATTAAGCTCCCTGACTCAGAAAGGAGCTTAGTGTACAGACTGGTCCTTCCTGAAGGTGTTTAACTAGTGTGTTTGCAAGGACAGAGACAAAAACCTTGATTTTTATTAAGTGGTAAGAACTATACTTCATGTAGAAATAGAAAGCTGAAAACAATAGTTGCTTTTCCTCTAGATATTCATTTTTGGATGAGTTTGAAAGCAGCAAACTGCCATGCACACAAATAACCTAAGAATATAAGAGTCAACTTGAAACAGAGCAGAGGTCAGTGCAGCCCAGCACCGCAAGCAGCACTCGCTATATGGTAGTAACTGCTGGAGGGGAACCTCATCCCTTCAACTTCTAAAAAAAACCCAAAACCCCAACACTTAATAGTGCTGAAAGGATACCCTAATAGAAACCCCATCCATGGTAATATCACTGCTGTTCATCTAGGACATGAGTGGGAAAGACTTCCTAGCTGTCCTACCCTATCTGTACCCTAAGGTACCAATATAGTACAACACAGAACTTGTTTAATAACCCTCAGATGTGAATCACCATTTGGGCCTTGATTTCTGAACTAAGCTGAATTAGGCCTCAGCTGGTGTTTTGCTTTGATGACAGGGAAAATTGCTACACAGTTTGTAGTTTTTCTTCACAACTCATGTATGCAGTCAAATTTCTGTTGAATGCAGTGGAAGCAAATCTCCATTCATATGCTAAACTATAAATATGCGCACCCACGCTTTGCTGACTTTAGCCAGAACTGACTGTACAACACTCATAATAAGCTAATTCTGTGAACTTAAAGACTGCCTTTGGTGATAGAAGGGTTCGTGGCTTTGTCATCTTGTTTCACGTTCTAATCTTTCCTCAGCTAATCCTAAGAGACTGAAGACATAAATATCGAATTTCTTACGTGAAGAGCTTCCCAGAAGCTACCAGGAAAACATTCTCAACCTCTCCTGGCTGGGAGATACAGGCTGTATCTAAACTAGTAATTTCCTTGCAATAATTGATGAGAAATTCTGGACTGAAGCAGTTGTCACATCTGCCATTAGGACTGGAAGGGCTATTTCAAATTTAAAATAATAATGCACATCAAATACTCAGTCTAGCCGCTATTTAAAGTCGTGGTGCTAAGTGTTCAACATCCACACACGCTGAGCACCTGAACTGCTATAATGAATCTGAAGAACTGGTGTTTAATTTAAAAAAGAAATCGAGAACTAATTCACCTATACTAAAGGAAGAATTGAACTCATAGTGGCAGAATATATATTATCTGTGCTATTCTGTCACAAAGATTTGCCCTACTTGTACAGAAATATTTAATTTCTGAACTTGCAAAACCCATCACCACAGAACTATCTGCACATCACCAATGCACAAAGCTGTAACAGGTATTATTCAACTGAAAGTATATATTCTGTAATAGCTTAAAAATTATTTTTTTCAATATTGTTCTTTAATCATAATCAACTTAGCCTACTTTTAAAATGCAGCACAACTTTTCAGTTAGATGAAATCCCTACATGAACAATTTGCCAGGAGAAGCTCAATATTCTTCCTAAATCTTTCTTAAACTATAAAACCAGTAAAAAATATTAAAGAAATATATAGCAGGTACACTTAGAAACTCGATGTTCAACAAGCAGTTGTTCCTTGGAAAGCTAAAAATACTGCATAGAGAGATGATCCTTACTTTTCACTTCCCTTACAGTTTTCCTAAGGCAGAATATTTTTATTTTAAATCGTTACTAAAATATAAAGGCAAGTGGACTAAAATGAATGCATCCTGTAGCAGACTGCGTTTGCAAAAGTTTCAGCAAAACATATACATACACATATGTATCTAAACTAAGTCCCCAATTTGATTATTACTGCATATTTATGTAAAAGCTATCCCAAAGTAGATACTACTAAAACCATCTACCACTATAAATACTACTGGCAAATTGTTGAGAAAGTAGATACAAAGCAAATTAATTGCAACATCACAGCAAAGAGGCTCTGGAACTAATATCTCATCATAAGCAACATTTTCAGGTTTTAAGAATGACACTGAAGATAAAATCCTTGTTTATCATAAACACCCCTTAGGAAATAACATTTCCCTTTTAAGACCCTGTCTCAAAATGAGCATGGAGTGAGCTTCAAGTTTAGCATGTTCTGCTTATATAATTGTGTATTTAAATGTAAACATATGATTTTTTTAGGTAAGCACATAATGCACATGATCTGTGCCAGTATCAATGCATTCAAACTAGAATTTGGGAGTCACTTTGTCACTTGAGAATACCAAAGGAAAAGGTATATCATATGAAAAGTCTGGTGACTTTTATTAAGTCTAACAGGCTGGACAAGTACAACATCACTGAAGGACAGCAAGTATGCAATACTCACAAAAAAGGGGGGAAAATGACTGCATATCTTGACCTTACAAGTATGAAAAGCTTTAGCACAAATTCTGAATAAGAATATTAAGCATGAAGGTAAATGCAATAAAACACTGCATAGATATACTAAGAGTACTTTTCATTATAAAAAATTTCTTTCCTAACCATCAGGCTGAGTGGTGCTCAAAGGATAGAGGTGCTCAAAGACCCTTCTTAGGACCATACTGCTCAGTATTTTTAATAGCAATCTTACAGGATAAGAAAAATGTTTAAGTTTGCTTATGTAACAAACAATACAGTGATTTACTAGGACGCTGTAGGGGGAAAAAAACCTGTACACCCTTAAGGACTAAAGAAAAAAAAAAAATAGAAAAAGGACAAGATGCTATAGCATCAAGCCAAGTACTCAGGACTTCCTTGTAGGCATCAGCCATTTCTAACTGCACTGTCCAATACATCAGTTGATCATGTGGGAAATTATACTAGGCAGCTGCAAAAAGGATAATTGGAACACTAGAGCATAACCACAGACATTTCCAAGAGAAACAAAAAGATAATCATGACACTGTACAAGCCATGAAGAGATCTCAATTTGAATTCTAAATATAACTATATACATCACCATCCTCTGTCAAAAAGAAGATGAATTAAAACTGAAACTTGTTCCAGACACAAATGAAAACCTACCACACTAGAGAGAAACAAATTTTGTGTAGTCTAACAAACTGAGGGATATGAGAACGCTACAAATACAGCAGGTGAGAGAATGGGGGAAAACACTCATGAGAAATGACAGCAATTAAACTGCAGAACCCATGAAAGAGACAGAGACAAAGTGATGTGGGAGACCCAGTTCCTAACCTGACACACAGAGCATAAGAACCTTGTTAGCTGTAATACGCATTGGTTTAGTCTTTAGGAGACATTATTATTGCCAATAGCTGCCAATAAGTGCAGGCAACAGAACTCAGTTACTTCACGTATTCCTAAATAATGAGCAGTAATAGCTATAAGGCCATATACAAAAAAATTAATGCATCAAACTGGAAGAAACTGAAGGCTTGTCCTTTATGGAAAAAAATATCCCAAAAGCTTATATCAGAGCGTTTCTATTTGTTTTTAAAAGGACTTCCATATTCTGAAGTACAAGTTAAAAGACTTTGCACTAGAAGGTGTTTATACCTCGTTGTAAAGTTGTAGGGTGGCACAGCAGTCTCATAACTTATGAACAGAAGTACTAAATGTCGAAGGGGTCTGAACCTCACTTTAACATGATATGTCAGTGTTTCACTGCTTTCTAATTTATTTGATCTAAACATTGTCTTCCTATAGAATAGTATGTATTCTATGCAACACCATTATTAGCAGGCAAACATACATATATGAATACTATAAATTAACTTAAAAACAGATTATGAGAAAAGTCTTGATTTCAGATTAATTTTCCTAGCTATAAGATAGGAAGTTGCAAGTCACTAGAGTTTAAAAACCAAGGCAGAATTCTTTATAACTATCAAGAGAAACACTAAAATGGAGAATTGGCTTTCAAGTTGTCTTCAGTAACTGATTTATTCTTAAGATATTAGTCATTAATGACTTCACCATTTCACTAACCATTAAGCACTATAGAAACTGCCAGTGATGAAGACAAAATTATAAGAGTTTTTAATGCATATTATATGTAAGATTAGCTACTTAAAGGATCAACTGTGTCAACCTGAAGTCTTTAACTTCATCTGAAGTGCCTGTTTTTTCAATGAAAATCTAGCAATTTGGTTAGACTACTGAAAAACAGGAAAGAAAAAAGCGTAGGCGAGCATTAGAATTCCAACAAGATTGTGCATACACCAGACATTTCTTCTTCAACATTAATGAGGGCTTTTGAAACACAAACTTTGTGCACTAGAAACAAGCATGATAATAATGCTTCTGCATCATAAGCAGCTTTTTATGTTAGCTGAATGTGTAACAGATCTGGTGTCCTTAATCATTAATCAGGGAATGACTGGTAACTGTACAGAGAAAAGCAAGCCAACAGCTCCAATCACAAGTGACTAATAAACTTCTGGTCACTAGTGGAGAGCACCTGGGCATATCTTCCGTTATACATCTCCTGATCTGCCAAACTGCTGCAGTGTTATCTAGGGGCTTTGCTAATCTCTTGTAAGCTGTGCTCAACCAAATATAACCATACAGCCAAAGCAATTGTTTTCACACAGCAACAGAACTGGTTAACTAATGTGTGTATTTTCTGAAAGAGATGCTTTCTGGACAGGGGCAGGAAAGTGACAATCTAGGAAAACAGAGCATAAAATAAGAGCAGATAGGAAAAAACCGCAGAAATGGCTAAAATCAGTGTGATAAGATCAGCGTCAACTATGCTCATCTAGGAGTTCTTCTTTTATGTATTACCCTTTCACTTTTGCTCCCAAGATTTAGCCTATTTTACAGAGGTAGCAGTTTAGTATTTATCTTGTATTTAAGCTATGACAGGGAACAGCTTTGCATAGTCAGCACACACCATAAATATGCCAAGTTTTTCAGAAATATTCCTGACAACAAAGAACTTGAGTGTTATAGCTGTGCATGAAGTAATTTGTGCATCCAGGACAGGACAAGGGGAATTACAGGTGTCCTTACTTGCTTCACTCCAATTATTACATGACAAGCAACACAAATCTCAAAAATATTAAACTCCCTGACTTAGACTTGTGTCGTAGAAGAAATATGTATGTAAATGAGTTTTAGGCTCTTCCTAAGCATTTTGTCTGTCCTTCAGAAGTCAAAATTTAAAATTGTTGATACAGTGTTGTGGTTTTGCAAGAC